>WNGS01025150.1:0-12344 GCA_020271785.1 Procambarus virginalis | reverse complement strand
CATGTCCAATTGATTCAATACATTCCTCTAACAGAGGTAAGGGAAAAACGTCCACAGTAGTGTTTTGTTCAATTTCCGATAATCAACACACAATCTCCAGTTCCTCCTGGTTTTGGCACTAATAAACACGGAGAACTCCAAGTACTTTGACTTGGCCGAATGAAATTATGCTGGAGCAGATAGTCCACTTCTGCTTGTAGAATCTTCCTCTTTTCGGGATTCACTCGGTACGGATGTTGTCGAATGGGTGTGTTGTCCAGGAGCTGAATGTCGTGGGTGATGAGGTGGGTCTGAGTGGGAACCTCCCCAAACAGAGATGTATGGTTGTCCAGCAGAACCTGGAACTCATCACGTTGCTCCTCCTGTAAATGACATAGCATCTCCCTGCCATTGGAACTGGAACTGAGAAGTTGAATATTAACATCATTTCCCTCACTGCAATGATCCTCAGGTGTATACTCTTCCCGACTAAAACAAGTTACTACACCTGGTCCAACATAAGCTTTTAATCTGTTAATGTGCACAGTCATTTGGGGTTCTGAAAGATTAGGGTTACTTATTTTATGTTAGGTCTCCCACCTTCTCTACCTTCTGTCCTTGGTAGGTCCTGCAAACTTATGGACATGGAAGTCCCCCAACGAGGTTTCAACACCAACACCAAATCTCCGACAGCAAACGACCTGAGTTGAGCCTTGAACTTCTTGTCATATCGTAATTTCATGGCTTGTTGAGTTCTTCCCAGATGTTCTTTCGCCAACTCACGAGCCCGACACAACTTGTCCTTGACCTTACTCAAGTACAAATCACTCTGATGAACAGAGACATCTCCCAACAACTTTTCGTGGAGCATCTTAAGAGGACCTCTCACTTGGTGACCAAACACGAGTTCAAAAGGTGAACATCCCAAAGACTCTTGTAACCCTCTCTCTCGCAGCAAACAACACGAAGGGAGATTCTCATCCCAATTACGTGGATAAGTCTCTCCGGTTGTCCTCAACATTTGTTTTAAAGTCTGGTGGAAACGTTCAAGCCCACCTTGGCTTTGTGGATGATATGGACTAGACAATTTGTGCTGAATCCCTCGGGACTCGCAAAAAGTTCTGAAAACTTTAGAACAAAAGTTCCCCCATTATCACTCTGAATAACCCTAGGCATCCCAAACAAAGAGAAAAAGCGTTCAAGACACTTGATGAGATTATGAGCTTGGGTATTCCTTAGAGCATAAGCTTCTGGAAATCTAGTAGTCATACACATGAGAGTGAATAAAAACATGTTACCCGACTTAGTCTTAGGTAAAGGACCTACACAATCAATAACAACATGAGTAAATGGTTCATCAGGAACTACAATAGGTTGCAATGGTGCTCTAGGCACAGATTGATTAGGTTTTCCAACAAGTTGACAAGGTACACAGTTATGACAATATCTAACCACGTCTTTCTTTAACTTAGGCCAGAAAAAATATTTACATATCTTATGGTACATATTTGAGATACCTTGGTGACCTCCCATGGGGTCATCATGTGCAGCTTGCAAGATCTGCCTACGATAATCATTGGGAACAACGAGTTGGGTTCTAATCTCACAATCATCTGAAGAGGGAGTTCCCTTGGGTCTCCACCTTCTCATCAGAAGTCGATCCTGGAAAAAGAAACCCGTCCCTTCCTCCAATGCATCAACATTATCAGGTGCCTCAGAAATACACTTAATTAAACTAGGATCAGTAGTCTGTTCAACACTTAAGGGCAATGACTCAGACTCAGCAGCGAGCGGGCAAGAACCTAGTAGCTTGATCTCTTTTCCTGATTGATCAGAATAAAATGGAGCCATAGCTACTTCGGCCTCACTCTCGACAACTGGTTCACTGGAGACAAGCGGGCAAGGTACAGATAGTTCAGCCTCCTCACCTTCACTTTCCTTGTGACTTAGGCTCGGCGGGGCTTCTACTACTGCCTCACTCTCATCATCCAGTCGAGTCATAAAAGAATCCTCAAGATCCACCTCCCACTCCTTTCCTGAAGGGGTCCTGGTCTTGGGAACAGCAACCTCAGTGAATCAGAATTACTCTCACCTGTTTTCCCATTGATCTAGTACCACACAAGCAGGGTAAATAATATCATCTGCCTCGGGTTTAGCTAATACATTCTGGGGATTGGTTAACATTATGGGACACTTGGGCCCTGCAACCTGTCGGTTGCCAAAATCATTACCTACAATAATGTCTACCCCAGGAATGGGCAGTTGCTTACTTACACAACATTACACCATCCTGAAGTATATTAGAATCAAGATTAATTTGCATCAAAGACACAGGTTGTACTCTACCAGCAATACCTTGGAGAAGTACAACTTCACCCAGATCTCGGGTGTCAACATCAGCAAGTACATTTTGGGCAATAAGAGACTGTGAAGCTCCAGTATCACGGAGTAATTGAACAGTCTTATGGTTACCATTATTACATAATAATGTACCTGTGGAAATATATGGTTTAAAGTCAGCCATCCAATTGGGATTGACTGTAGTACATGAAGAATTAATATGTTGCAATCCTTTACTCATAATAAGACCAGTTGGCCGTAGTTCAGGATGCAAACTAAACATGAAGTAATCACATGACCCCTTCTCTTACAATGTGTACAATGCTTGAAAGTGGGCACTGGTAGAACCAACTGCAGGTTTAAATGAGCATTACTAGGCTTAGATGATCCTGGCAGTGGAGTAACAATCTTAGGGTTAGTAAGAGAAGTTCACGGGAGTAACTGGCGGACTAGGAGTGGGCTTATAATGATAAGGAGTTCTGTGAGCATTGTAATTTACTCTACGACTAGACTTAGGTGAAGTGGCCGTAAACTGGGCCTTAGTCAACAACTCATGCTCATCAGCGAGCTTTGACAGCTCATAAATGTCTGTTACATTCTTTTGTTCTGCCATATAAGTAGATAATTTGTCTGGGAGACAAGACAATACTTCTTCCATGATAAGAAGATTCTTTAAATCATCAAACTCTGTGACTGAAAGAGACTTTAACCATCTGTTGCAATAGTTCGTCTTTTGACGAGTAAAATCAGCTATTGTCTGATCACTTACCCTCCTTAGGTTTCTAAATTTTGCCTGTGTGCCTCTGGATTTAATTGATAAGCATTTAAGATGCTTTTCTTTACAAATTCATAATCAAAACTATGAGCGTCAGGTAGGGATGTAAAAACCTCCTGACTACGCCCCTTAAATTGAGACTGCATAATTGCTACCCATTGATCCCTTGGCCAGTTCATACTGATGGCAATCTTATTAAAATGTGCAAAGAAACCTCAGGATCCTCCTCATTAAACTTGGGTAATTCTATATATTTACTCATCCTTATGGGATTATTATCATTATTAATTGAAACATTACTAGAATTTCCATGCCCAGCTGCCATACGCTGTGTTTCAAGCCTATAGTTAGTGTCAGCCATTTGTTGTTGAATCTCTAATTGCTCCTTCTTGGTTGCTTCTAGTTGCAACTCCATTAAAACTCTGGTTTTGTGCCGCAAGTTCTAAACGCCTAGTCTCAAGCTCCCTCTGCTGAGCTTCAGCCTCTAATAATTTTTGTTGCCTTGCACATTCGTTAGCCTTTTCTTGAGCCTCAAGTTTAGCATACGTTACTTGTGCATCTAACTCAAGACGCCTTAAAGCAATTTGATCACTTGACTCTTCTCTAACTTCCTCCAGACATTCTTCTCCTAATTCTTGGTTTCAACAAAATGTGTCACTATGACTCTCAGAATTTGTGCCTTAGTCATGCTATTTCTGGCGGTTAATTCTAGCTTACTGGCCATATTTACTAACGCCGACTTTGTTAGGCTTTTAATTCCCTCAAAGTTTGGTTAGTCAACAGCGACAACACTTGATCCTCCATCGTGATTAACACTTGGCACTTGATTCACAATAATAATAATAAACACACTGGCACTGCACTTCACTTCACTGTAAAATTTTCACCACACTGAAAATTCGCTTGGCCTCACTGCACAACAAAAGTTATAGGATGACTTACCTCAAAATCGTGAAACGTTGTTACTTGACACACAGGAAGGCTTGCATGGCACATGGAATAGTTAATAGTAGAAAACACACAAGACACTGGTACCTAGGAAGGCAAGGTTAGATTAGCACAGTTAAGTTTAAGTGGGAAAAATATTTCCCGGCACAGGCCCCCATAACTATGTTACCAGATCGTTCGTTACGGCTCGTAACCCTGTACAGCATTAAAGAAACTTGTTGTCTAGGGCCATAGAATTGCTGTAATATAGAGCGGGTCACCAGTGTAACCACATGATTGGCACAAGCAAAAATAAGGTATTTATTCCTTAGGACTAAGAAATATTCATATAAAATATTAATATAATATTTTAACAATATAATCAGTAGTATTATATCATAAACACAGATGGACAAAATGGTATATAACAATTAGAAGTATTTTCTCCCTTATAAAATTATGTATGGCAAAACAATATATATAACAGACTTAGCTTCCACAGATGTTAGCTCTCCTGCCCCAGACGAGTTACTGACTACAAAAACTGCGGGAGTGAAAAACATTGCTTCTGCCCGCGGAAAATTGCCAAACTAACATTATTTAATTAAACTTACATGGAGCAAAATAATGTGACAAGAGTAATCTTAAAGTAACTTAGTAAATGGTTAGAATAACATGCATAACAAAAATGATGTAATTATTATTACATGCAGTAATTAAAATAAAATAACAAAAGGAAATATTAGGCAACGCTCCCCCAACATCAGGACTAAAAGTTTCTCACGGAATGTTGCCTCTCAATGTTCAAACAATTACAGAATTCCCATCAGTGATTCCAACTGATGATCATAGATAAAACCACTTTCCCACGAAATCAACCGAACAGACAAAGAAACTCGAATCGTTCCCACGGGTGGAAAAGTTAGGCTTAATTCAACATATAAATCAGGCACACATATCTCTTACATACAAGTAAGGAATGTTTAGATGTACATATAATCAGATAAAACAAGGCATATATATAAGTACAAATTAATGTAGAAGTACAAATTAATGTATTTAATTACGTAGCTTAGAGGTACGTAACAATCACCACATATAAGATTCTCAGGGAACTGACAGGGGAAACAACGATGTATTATTTAACACTGGTGGTACACGCACAAGGGGACACAGGTGGAAACTGAGTATCCAAATGAGCCACAGAGACGTTAGAAAGAACTTTTTCAGTATCAGAGTAGTTAATGAATGGAATGCACTAGGAAGTGATGTGGTGGAGACTGACTCCGCACACAGTTTCAAATGTAGATATGATTGAACCTAGAAGGCTCAGGAAACTATTCGTCAATTGATTGACGGTTGAGAGGCGGGACCAAAGAGCCAAAGCTCAACTTCCGCAAGCACAACTTGGTGAGTACAACTAGGAAGGTGAGTACTATTGGAAGGGAGTTGGTTTTTTACAATGAAACTTGGTTAATTGAACCAACCTGATACTAGCTTACCGTCGAACAGAACCTCAACAACTCCTGGACAGAAAAATGACCGACAACGACAGCCACACTTCTGCTGCCGTCAGTCGAACAGCAATGGACACCTGAGTGCTTGCAATTTTTTTTTGAGATATATACAAGAGTTGTTACATTCTTGTACAACCACTAGTACGCGTAGCATTTCGTGCAAGTCCCTAGAATACGACCCCCACAAAGAATCGTTGTTACAACCAAGTACTCATTTTACTGTTGAGTTAAACAGAGGCTACAGTTAAGGATTTGCGTCCAGTAAATCCTCCCCGGCCAAAATACGAACCACGACAAATCGCTCGCGGAACGCCAGGCGAGTATCTTACCACTACACCACAGAGACTTGTATTTATTATTTGAGAGATCACCCTGGTAAGCATCTAATTCTGGGAGAGTGGTTGAACATCACCTTTATTCAGGGGTATGGCTCACAGTGCCTAGTGTTCATGTGTACACACCCGCTCTCAAGCCACCGTGACTCCCCGCTCTCTCCTTACTGTGGGATGATCTCTCAATCTCCCTTAGTTATAGTCCACTATCACTCAAGTTACAGCCGTCTCTCTCTCTCTCTCTCTCTCTCTCTCACTAGCCAGGGAGCGTCATCAGGACTAGAGCAAAAACCACTAGCATATATGAGAAATTTAATACAAAAACAAATACAATATATACATACTGTGGTAAAAACTCCAGGCAGTATATCTCCTTTTAATTGACTTCAATAAATTAAAGTTTATCTTATTTTTCTTAGTAGGTAGAAATTGAGTGGACTGTATGTACTTGTTAAAACTGCCTGAAATTAATCTCACATAAATTGGAGGGACAATTTGTAGCTTAAACCACTTTGTAATGGCTCCTTCTTAAACTACTAATTGTTTACCTAAGTTTAATTATTGTAATATTTTATCATACCACATATGGTGGTCTAATCTACTATTATTTCAATAATTATTACTAGTTATGAATACTACTACTACAATATAACAAAGGGTCTTAGCTGGACTTGTTGTATTGGCCCTGCTAAGGCTGTGTCATGTAGCATCAATGGGTGTGGCTCTGTGCCTCATGGTGCCACGTAATGGTGGCTGTGGGAGGCCTACAAGGCTGGCATACAGCTAGGTACAATATGTTTATAGTTCAACTCTCTGCTCAGCTACTTGCTGCTCCAAGTCACAATTTACCTGTTTGGGATGCAAAGAGTTAGTATATTTCCCTAAACATATCAATACAGGTATAACATGGTATGTGAGGGCTGTAAAAATGGGGTACACGTACATGGTGTTGGGGTTGTTTATATTTGTAACCGTCTTAAATTTGATATTAACAGTGCACTAGAATAATAAACAAATACTTGGTAAGACGGATACTGGAGTACTCTTATTTGTAGTAGTGGTGTTGATATGGCAGTTTCTTAAGGTAGAGTAGGTCTCCTGTGTAGCCATTAACACAACACGCACGAGCCTCCTATTGTTATTGTTTACGTGTGAGCGTGGCGTCTGTAAGAGACGCTCTGCCTCCCTTGTTCCAATATTGTGGTTCTACTTCTAAGTTAATTTACGTTAACAGGGAATCAAGCTATATTTTGATGTTAATAATTATATTCAGTCTTATTGAACACTTTTTTTATTCAATTTAGACATTAAACTGTTGTATGAACAGTGGTTTAATAATGTAAATACTGCAACGACGTCGATGACGTCACGGAGTCTCCCATTCTCTAATTTTAAGAGGATACTGTTAAGGGAAGACTATACTATTTGTGTATGAGTGTGTCGGTTTCCCGACACATACAAGAATAGTGATATTACTTTACAACTTCTTAGGCTGCTACTACTGATAACACTCCAATTTTTCCCTAAATCTTCATCATGTAACCATATTAGGTTGCTGCTTACTCCTCAGCTCACAACCTACTGCATCCTTCACTGCTTTTGGCTGAAATACAGGATACAAAAATATTCATATACTTCCTACTGTAAACAGACATCAACCACTTACCTTGCACTGCACCTTTCACCCCAAAAACGCAGTCAAGCTCTCCCTTAGGGGGCGTTTCAATCCTGTTTGGCTCCAAAATGCAAAAAATGAAAACTCGTTCGATTTCAATCAAACTTTTTTGACAAGTTCTATATGAAAAGTGTTTCATCTGGTCCAAGTTTCAGCATCGTAGCATAAATAGGAAGGGAGAAAAAAAATAATGAAGTAGTTGTGAAAATTATGCCAAAATGGTCAAAATCGATTATGAATCAAAAGTGTCAACTGAAATCATAGCTATGACTCTTTGCTATCACAATAGCATATATTAAACAAATATTATAATTAGTTTAATTGGAAAAAAATTTAAGAGAAAAAAAAAAAAGGATTTTTTTTTTTTTTTTTCAAATTTTTTTTTTTTTTTTCATTTTTTTTGGGGCGATTTGCATCAAACTTACAGACCTTACTGTACGTAAGCCTATCTGTAAGGATGCCAATTTTGGAGAAAATTGGTTGATGTCAACCTCAGCCACAGATTTTAGAACCTTAGACTTTATTAATTTCTGTTTTTTTTTCAATTGACACAAACGTTTACAAAACTTTTTAATTTTTTATTCAATTTACATGAAACTTACACAGTATATAATGTATGGCTTCTCTCTACATGTGCACGTATCCATGTTTCTCTAAGTTCATTTATTGATTTTATAATAGCAATAAACATGTCATATTTGCATAATTTTGGGGGGGAACTTTGAACATTTGTATTAGGAAAACTAAAGATGTTTTGGAAATTCTTTTACATCCAATCCTTTATTATATGCCAATGTGTCAGAAAAGGGTCACAGAATAATTATATCTGAAACGTGTGTGAAGAAGTGTCGAATTGAAAATGTGAAAAAAACGTTGAAAAAAAAAAACTCTCTTTCTATTTACGCTGAAGTACTGAAACATGGGACAATTGCAGCCCTTTTCATATACAACTAGTCAAAAAATATTGGTTGACATTGAACAACTTTTCTGCACCCATTGAAACGCCCCCTTAAACCTCAAAACGATCCTCTGTTCTATTCCTCGAGGCCCACTATCAAATACATCTGTCTTGGGTCCTCAAAATCAGGTTAGGTACTCCAGGCACTTCCTCCAATCTGCTGCAACTGAAGCCCTCCTCGAATGTCAGTGAAGCTCGCTCACACGGCTTCACACAAAAGACGTGTAGCTCTCTACACTACTTGAAGATTCATTATGTCCATGGAGTTCCATTCCTAACTGAAAGTCCTACTCCACCTTGCAGTTTAGCTCCCACTATGAGTTTCATCTCACACTTGGAGTTCAGCATACACTCTCCTCTGGTACGAAGTTCTTTCACTAACTTCTCCCACGCAATACTTTACAGTTCTCCCACACAAATCTTTGCAGTTCTCCCATACAAAACTGCATATCAATCATCATACCATAATAAATGTTTTCCTAACAAAACGTAATTAAATGTATTCACAGAAAATCAAATTCCTCCATCCGACATCCTTTCAACCACTGCGGCTAGAATGTTTTATGTATCATTTATACGCTCTGTGATTGACTACAATGCTCTGCATCTCACACTGTATACTGACAAAGAGCTGAAATCTCTTGAAACCTTGCAAAATGAAGCTATGCGTCTCATCCTTGGGGCCCCTAAGTCCACGAGAATATTTAATATGAGAGCAGAGTTAAAATTACCTACCATAAGTGAGAGAATTTTGTCTATTAGCACAGTTTTCGGCGTGAAGGCATTGAGTAGATCTTGGCAACACATGAAGTTTCAAGCTAAACTTTCTAATATGCTGCACTCACCTGAGGTCTATAGAAGAAGAACGAAATCTGATTATGTATATTGGTTCTACAAGGTAGCCAACTCCATCAAAATATTAAATATGTACCCAACTCAATTAACGATTAATAAACCAATTACTCCATGGGATAACAGGGATCTATCAGTTGATTTTGTAAATGCACCCAAGAAATATAGTGTACACTCTACATTATTAAAACAGTTAACACTGAAAACATCACTGAGAGTACTCAGGGTATGGGTAACGATGTGTATCAGTGCTACACCGACGGCTCTGTAGAAGAGGGTGGACGATGTACCGGATGTGCATGTAATGTATTTGAACAATCTTCTCTTGTACATACAACAATGAACCGCGTCAATGATTGGGCAAGAACAACTCAGACCAAATTTGCAGGCATATACTTTGCCACTGAATTTTTAAAAGACAAAGGCAGTGGACTTATATACTGTGACTCGCAGAGTGCACTCCTGGCATTGAACGCACATAATAGTAACACCCAAAAATAGTCAGTGATATTCAAATGAATGTTTTAGCTGCTAAAGAAAAAAAGATTTGAAATAAAATTCCTATGGATACCATCACATGTTGGCATCTCAAGGCATGACACTGTTGATATGCTTGCAAAGACAGCCTATAGAAAACCAGTGGTAGAAATTTATATGGGTGTTTCATTAGCAGTACTTAAACAAATATTTAATGAAAATCTCACCGACCTAACAAATTCACAAAGACCTGAAAGTTGTAGCATTAAATATTATGATAGATATCGTGAGGAAACATTCACATATGGGATTAATTGAACAAGAACTCGGCAATGTGATGTTATAGTGGCCAGAATACGCCTGGGATATAGACGTATCTGGCAGCTTTCTCAAAAAGCACATGTTGAATACACAATGTGTCAACTCTGTGAAAGAGAAAACATGCACTCTCTTGAACATTATATTGTAGAATGTCCATTACTGACTGACTTTCGCCCTCCTGGGCTAAGGTATGCTGAACTCTGTAATTACTTATGAGTACTGGAACACTTGATGATATATTGAACTTGTACCCTAGATTGACCATGTAATGTATCAATTATTCAATGAATGTATGTGATGTAACTATATAATCTGAGCTTGTAAAAGCACCTTAATCACCTTCAGTGATTAAGTGCTTAATTACACACTAGTTTCTCTATCAGCTATCTCACACTGTCAGAGTAAAAGAGACAAATGTATGTGTATGCATGTGTGTGTATATATGTATATGTACCTATGTGTGTGTGTGTGTGTGAATATGTATGTGTATAAAGTATATGTGGAAGCTGACCAGAATTACATATCATCTTTGTAAATGCACATTAATGACACTATGTAAAAGACACATCGAACACTTTATGTAGGGCATACGTAAATCTGTGTATCTATGTATTTACGTATGTAGGTTAGCTTAGCATTTTAAAAGCACCGAATCACCTTCTGTGGTTGATTGTTCAATAAATCCCAGAACAATATGTTTAACACATCTCTAACCCTGTCCATGGAGGACAGAAGAAAATGTATATATGCGAGTTAGCATTGTTTATGTGTGGTCACGTCTGTGGTAGAAAATAATAATAATAATAATAAAAAAATGGGGCACCGCCACGGTGGCCCTCCTCCCTATCCCCCTCCTCCCCATCCTGGAAGAGTCCACCTGGGAACATGTCTTGACACGTCGCAGGGGCCGCCACCCCAGTCGTGATAGTGGGGTTCCGGCCCCTCGCCACACAGGGGGCCTCCGCCCCTCAGTCAGCACTCGACCTTCGGCGAGGGAGGATGTACCACTCCTCTCTCCAGTGGAGAGAGGAGTGGTACACAGGAGTGGTACAATTGATTAAATATCTCCTATCTCTACTCTCCTATTTTAGTAAATGGCTCAATCAATTTCTACCCTATATATATATATATATATATATATATATATATATATATATATATATATATATATATATATATATATATATATATATATATATAATCTCTAATGCGTTATGCGTGGTTTCCTCCGAGGCTATGGGTCCCCCTTCTTCCAGCCAGAGGTGGTACTCCCTTCTATATATATATAATATATATATATATATATAAATATATATCTATATATATATATCTATATATATATATAGCTATATATTTATATATATATATATATATATCTATTATATATATATAATATATATATATATATATATATATATATATATATATATATAGTTTAATATGATTGCTGGGCACACGATCAATCCCTGGTAGCTTATCTAAGAAACATTAAACAGTCTTACTGCAGGGATCTATGACGTAGGGGCACCAAGGCCCTGGCGCTCAGCATGGCGCTCACACAGGCCGCGCACAAATAACGCTATAGGACTGCTTGTTATATACAAGGCTTCTTCTAGTCCTGATTTGAGTACTTGGAGTCGCCTTGCAGGCTCCACAACAGAAACGCCTGCTTACCCCCTTTTTCTTGAAGAACCAACACAATTAGAGCTCCACTAAGTGCGACCAACGCTCCCAGGTCGCCACTATATATTATATCCAAATCACAGAGAAATGGTGTACTAAGTCCCTAACAGGTTCCTCACACTTGCAGACAAGCAGCCTCCCTCCACCACTAACACGGAACTATATTCTTCCCCCTTCCAGGAGAATCAAACAGAGTACGACCATCTCTGACAATTGCTGTGACTCAAGTGAAGTCCCGACGTCCTGCTAGCATCACGTCAGGTCACCAAAGTATCAACATCTCATTTCATGTCACTTATTTAAATGCTCATCCTCTTCTCATACTCTTAAATTACTTAGAAAAACGCATACACTGGTTAGAAACCTGTACACCTGTTGATTGACGGTTGAGAGGCAGGACCAAGAGCCAGAGCTCAACCCCCACAAGCACAACTAGTTGAGTACACACACACACACAACACACACACACACACACACACAACACACACACAACACACACACACACACC
>WNGS01025148.1:0-20082 GCA_020271785.1 Procambarus virginalis | reverse complement strand
AAATTAAGCCCCCACGTGGTGCGTTTTCTTCCAACCACAAGAAAAATGCGATAATGGAGCGAGTATAGATTAACTCGCTACAGGACTCCCCTGCCAGGGAATGGAAGAAAAAACAATATACGCAAAAAATATGTGGTCGTCGTGGAAAACATGTTAGATGCAGGCAGTGTGTGGACAAGCTCGGTGTAGCAGGAGAGAAGAATGTGCATGATTGTTGCGTCCTTGGGTCGCTGGTGGAGCATTTAGATCCGGGGCGGATGGGCTCGGGCACCAGGACAATAGGAGGTAATGTAGGCACGTAGTTTAGGACAACGAGGGAATCACTGCTAGAGCTGAATTGTCCTGGAGGCGACGAAGAGTCGGAAACGCAAAGCTGTAGGTCGAAGTGCTTGAGTCGGCAGAGTATCAGAATGCAGTGTACGTGTAGATGAATCTGACGAAAGAGCAGCTGTCGGGGCGTCCCTGTAGAACAAGCAGTGTCCTGGCAGCGACGGAGAGTCGGCAGGACAGGCTGTAGATCCCACATGATGTAGTTGCTGATGAAACTGTCAGATGAGTAAGTAACGCTCGCTGGGCAGGAAGCTGTAGTTGATGAAAATGCAGAGACATCGCGGTGAAAATCATAGCTGTGGCGAGGGTGTTGGCAGCGTTCCGTGACAGGTGGCAGCGGTCCACAGCAAGCAACAGCAGGAGTGAAGGTCCAGTGAGAATCCATGTTGTAGTCCATCGTGGCTGGGTATCGTCGAAACTCTCTGGGGTCACCAATGTAACGTACGTTTATGTTATGTTGTTGGGTAGATTAGATACACAGTGTTTAGTGAGTTTCATATTTATTTAGTAGTCCTGGATACAGCAATGTCGTAGACGTTGAGACGAAGCCTGGAGCAGAGCAGAGAGCTGAGTGAGGCCAGAGTCGTGGAGCTCTATGCGGGAGAGCGTGGCGGCTCGATTGAGAATTGCGAGTGTCTGAACTCGGGGAGCGAGAGCGTTGTAGCTGGATGCGGTCGTAGTCTACTGTCTGCTCTGTGTCGAAGCTGTAGCGTCTTGGGTCGACTAGAACTGCCCAAGCCGAGTACTACATTCTTGACTGGAGATTGTACTGCCTTCTATTCATCATATCGTTGCTTATATGGTGATTACACCTCAGCTTCCTCCAACAAGGTGAGGAGAGTATTGGGGAAAGGATTGTAGCTTCTGTAATTAGTTATGCTATGAAGATAATGAGATAATGGAGCGAGTATAAGATTAACTCGCTACAAGCTTAAGTTTCAACATATGGAATACAATAGTCTCATTCTCTTCAGTGAGCTACAGTATGTTGATTTCCCTGGGGCCAGATTTACGAATGTTTTTCTTCTTAGCGCCTACGTCAGTATTCAGGTAGGCACACCAAGAAGGAAAACCTTCGTAAGAATGCTCCATCGGCTAAGGTTGCTCTCGACCACTTGTAGCTTTACGTAAACTGGTTATAACTCGATTTTTCTCTACTACACAAAAGGAGGATTAATATAAACAAAAGATTTTAGTTGGCGAATCTCGTGAAGAGGAGTCCTTCATGTTAGTTATATATATGCATTCTCTGCTTGAAACTTGTAGTAAATATGTCTTTTATGATATTAGAATTAGTTTTATAATAGCAAGATATTCTGTGGTTGGAAGAAAACGCTCACGGAGTGGGGGACTTATTTTAATTTTAAAATAATAATAATTAATTATTTAATAAATAAATAATTAATTAATAATACAATCATAAAAGATTAAATTAGATAATCCTTAACTGAAGAAGCATAATAGCTCAATATAACAAATAGGTAAATAGAGCTGAATTAATTATGGTGACTAATGAAGATTAGTGAAAGCCATAAATTAATATACAGAAGTAGAATTAATGTAATCAAATACATTGAAGAGACATCTCTAATTTAAAGTTGCCTGAGCATTTACGGTAATTGTAAAGCTTGGTATTCTTGGCTTGTCACTTTGGGGGTTCCGACGGAGCACCCCCCCTTTTGGGGGTTCCGACGGAGCACCCCCCCTTTTGGGGGTTCCGACGGAGCACCGGGAGGAGGGTGGGAGTTTTGTGGTGTACCTGCAGGGCGGAGGCGAGCCAGAGGCGCCGCGCCTGCGCTCCCAAGTACCCCGCTCTACGCGCGCTGCTTAGTCGTTTAGACAGTGGAGCACGGTAATGCGTATCCTTCCCCACAGAATTTCACCGCTTTTATGATAAAAGCAGTGACTATTTCTGTGGTTGGAAGAAAACGCTCACGGAGTGGGGGACTTATTTTAATTTTAAAATAATAATAATTAATTATTTAATAAATAAATAATTAATTAATAATACAATCATAAAAGATTAAATTAGATAATCCTTAACTGAAGAAGCATAATAGCTCAATATAACAAATAGGTAAATAGAGCTGAATTAATTATGGTGACTAATGAAGATTAGTGAAAGCCATAAATTAATATACAGAATATACACCGGATCGACAGTCATTCGCCAGGGTGGAAGCGCTCCCTGCTGGAGTCCAATTTCGGCAGTAGGCCGTCTACGCCTTTCCAGGGCATAGACGGCGGGCCACCCCGCCTTACTGCCCAGGGACCGTCTAGTTGCCGCTCCATAAGCCTCCAAGCGAGCTGTGTCTGCTCGCAGCATCTGCCTAGAGGACTCGGATTGGTACCTTTTTCAGTCAGGATACCATGAGTGTTTTAATGGCCTCTCCGGGCATCTGGGCACGCTTACGGCCACGTAGCAAGTAGTCATGCTACTATTTAGCAGCCATGCTATTATTTAGCAGCCAGCTTCCGCTCGCCCTTCGGGGGTGGGGGTTCCGCGCAGCTGGCCCTCACGGGATTGGGGGTGCTCCGTCGGAACCCCCAAAGTGACAAGCCAAGAATACCAAGCTTTACAATTACCGTAAATGCTCAGGCAACTTTAAATTAGAGATGTCTCTTCAATGTATTTGATTACATTAATTCTACTTCTGTATATTAATTTATGGCTTTCACTAATCTTCATTAGTCACCATAATTAATTCAGCTCTATTTACCTATTTGTTATATTGAGCTATTATGCTTCTTCAGTTAAGGATTATCTAATTTAATCTTTTATGATTGTATTATTAATTAATTATTTATTCACTAATCTTCATTAGTCACCATAATTAATTCAGCTCTATTTACCTATTTGTTATATTGAGCTATTATGCTTCTTCAGTTAAGGATTATCTAATTTAATCTTTTATGATTGTATTATTAATTAATTATTTATTTATTAAATAATTAATTATTATTATTTTAAAATTAAAATAAGTCCCCCACTCCGTGAGCGTTTTCTTCCAACCACAGAAGTAGAATTAATGTAATCAAATACATTGAAGAGACATCTCTAATTTAAAGTTGCCTGAGCATTTACGGTAATTGTAAAGCTTGAGCAAGATATTATACCAGTAGTTATTTAGTAAGCAAGTAATTAATTATCAAAAAAGGCACCAAACCGGGAAGGCTATGTAGTACCATCAAATGTGCGGAATAATCAGAGGGCGTTAAATATCACCAAGGATGCCAATACGAGAACAAAAACGCATAAGGCGAACGATATCAAAAGTATCCGAGTCACCAAGAATACTATCGAGACAAGTGACCATGGAGGACGGTAGGAAAACAAGACTTTTTTTGTTTTTTTGCAGGGATATTCCTGTGCGGGCCCTAAGCCTCTGGCTGGCCCACTAAGTGTCGCTTGTTTCTAGTTTACTTGGGCGGAGTAGGAAAACAAGACACATGCTCGTCCCAGAAGTCAGGACATTCAACAAGGATATGCACGACTGTAAGAGGGACAATGCAATTATATTAAGTAAGCAGACACTGGTGAACATGAAATATGAGAGGTGACTGGTGGGAGCATTTACTCTCAGCAAATGCCCCACTGGACAAATAATGTTAGGTAAGAAGGGTAAAAACTTTAAAAACTTCTCTCATTGAATACTTTAACCTATAATTATGACTATATGGACTATTATGACCTGTTAAAAAAAAAGGAAGCTATAAAGATGAAATTAGGTACTTTTTGGTTTTTCTGTGGCTTGGAAGAAAATGCACATCAAGTGGGGGCTTAATTTATTATTAATTATTATGTAAATTAATTACATAAATTAATTATTATATAAATTAATTACAAAATTAATTATATAAATTAATTACAAAATTAATTATATAATTAATTACAAAATTAATTATTACAAAATTTATTACATAAATTAAACTAATAATCATAGATGACTATTATTGAGCTTATCACTTTGGGGGTTCCGACGGAGCACCCCCAAAGGCAACACAATTCGTTGGAAATTGGGACAAGTGTCCTCAGCAAAACCGCATTGGCGTCTTCCCCCGGAAAGGCCAGGGGATGCAGGGGATCCCGGGAGGCGGGTGGGCGTTTTGAGTGTATCGCCCGGGAACGCAGCAGCGAGACGATTGGTGCGTCCCCGTGCGCGCGTAAATACCCCCCCCCCCAAGATGCACGCTCAACCATGGTCGGTTAGCCACCGAGTATGGTATTACATTTTCTTCCTTCCCAGAAATTCCGCCGTTTGCCTTGCATACAGCGTCTATTTTCTGTGGCTTAGAAGAAAATGCACATCAAGTGGGGGCTTAATTTATTATTAATTATTATGTAAATTAATTACATAAATTAATTATTATTTGAACCACCAAACCACCAAACCTTCTTCTTAAATTACATCATTATGGAATCAGAGGACTCTCCCTGCAATACCTCAAATCTTACCTTACTGACAGACTCCAGTATGTTTCTGTGAACAATTCAATTTCTCCTACCCTACCCATCAACATTGGTGTTCCTCAGGGCAGTATACTTGGCCCTCTCCTCTTTCTCATCTACATTAATGACCTTCCAAATGCCTCCCAACACCTTAGACCAATTCTATTTGCTGACGACACTACCTTCATTTACTCCAGTCCCGACCCCCTTGCTCTAAATGCCACAGTAAATACCGAGCTTAATAAAGTCCATCTTTGGCTAACTGCCAACAAACTCACCCTTAACATTGACAAAACTTTCTATATTCTGTTTGGCAATAAATCCTCTAACCAAATAAATCTCAAGATTAACAATACCCAAATTTGTAGCAAATTAGATGGCAAATTCCTTGGCGTTCTCATTGATCACAAGCTTAATTTCCAGGGACACATTCTAAATATATCAAAAAAGTTTCAAAAACTGTTGGCATTCTTTCTAAGATCAGATATTATGTACCCCGCCCTGCCCTGGTGACTCTCTATTACTCCCTCATCTATCCATATCTCAACTATGGTATTTGTGCTTGGGGTTCTACTACCCAAAATCATTTACGTCCTCTAATTACTCAACACAAAGCTGCTATTAGGACAATAGCCAACTCTGGCCCCAGACATCACTCGGTACCCTACGCCTTTCCAGGGCATAGACGGCGGGCCACCCCGCCTTTCTGCCCAGGGACCGTCTAGTTGCCGCTCCATAAGCCTCCAAGCGAGCTGTGTCTGCTCGCAGCATCTGCCTAGAGGACTCGGATTGGTACCTTTTTCAGTCAGGATACCATGAGTGTTTTAATGGCCTCTCCGGGCATCTGGGCACGCTTACGGCCACGTAGCAAGTAGTCATGCTACTATTTAGCAGCCAGCTTCCGCTCGCCCTTCGGGGGTGGGGGTTCCGCGCAGCTGGCCCTCACGGGATTGGGGGTGCTCCGTCGGAACCCCCAAAGTGACAAGCCAAGAATACCAAGCTTTACAATTACCGTAAATGCTCAGGCAACTTTAAATTAGAGATGTCTCTTCAATGTATTTGATTACATTAATTCTACTTCTGTATATTAATTTATGGCTTTCACTAATCTTCATTAGTCACCATAATTAATTCAGCTCTATTTACCTATTTGTTATATTGAGCTATTATGCTTCTTCAGTTAAGGATTATCTAATTTAATCTTTTATGATTGTATTATTAATTAATTATTTATTCACTAATCTTCATTAGTCACCATAATTAATTCAGCTCTATTTACCTATTCGTTATATTGAGCTATTATGCTTCTTCAGTTAAGGATTATCTAATTTAATCTTTTATGATTGTATTATTAATTAATTATTTATTTATTAAATAATTAATTATTATTATTTTAAAATTAAAATAAGTCCCCCACTCCGTGAGCGTTTTCTTCCAACCACAGAAATAGTCACTGCTTTTATCATAAAAGCGGTGAAATTCTGTGAGGAAGGATACGCATTACTGTGCTCCACTGTCTAAACGACTAAGCGGCGCGCGTAGAGCGGGGTACTTGGGAGCACAGGCGCGGCGCCTTCTGGCTCGCCGCCGCCCCGCAGGTACACCACAAAACTCCCACCCTCCTCCCGGTGCTCCGTGCTCCGTCGGAACCCCCAAAGTGACAAGCCAAGAATACCAAGCTTTACAATTACCGTAAATGCTCAGGCAACTTTAAATTAGAGATGTCTCTTCAATGTATTTGATTACATTAATTCTACTTCTGTATATTAATTTATGGCTTTCACTAATCTTCATTAGTCACCATAATTAATTCAGCTCTATTTACCTATTTGTTATATTGAGCTATTATGCTTCTTCAGTTAAGGATTATCTAATTTAATCTTTTATGATTGTATTATTAATTAATTATTTATTCACTAATCTTCATTAGTCACCATAATTAATTCAGCTCTATTTACCTATTCGTTATATTGAGCTATTATGCTTCTTCAGTTAAGGATTATCTAATTTAATCTTTTATGATTGTATTATTAATTAATTATTTATTTATTAAATAATTAATTATTATTATTTTAAAATTAAAATAAGTCCCCCACTCCGTGAGCGTTTTCTTCCAACCACAGAAATACAGTTTTGATATTCCAAGAGTACGACTTAACCAAACTAGAAATGCTCTGCAAATCAAGGGACCCAGAATGTGGAATGACCTTCCCAACCATGTTAAAGACTGTACCTCTCTCAACCAGTTTAATATTAAAACTAAACACTACCTGATAAACTCCCTGTAACCTACCTTACCCCTCTATTGTCAACCCATGTCTTATTTTTTTTTTTTTTTTTTATTCAACGCTGTTTGTCTACATATTGTATTTGTGCTGCTTTTCAGTCATGTTCCCCCCTTTTTTTGTACCTTTATTTGTAACTGTTCTCAAAACATTTTATTCTTTTTGTTCAATTAGTATTAAGTTTTAGATATAGTCACTGCTTTTATCATAAAAGCGGTGAAATTCTGTGGGGAAGGATACGCATTACCGTGCTCCACTGTCTAAACGACTAAGCGGCGCGCGTAGAGCGGGGTACTTGGGAGCGCAGGCGCGGCGCCTCTGGCTCGCCTCCGCCCCGCAGGTACACCACAAAACTCACGAGTGTCAACAAAAGATGTCCAGCACGAGCATTAAGGGAAAACCTTGACACAAACTGCACTTATCATAAAGAAGAAGCACCACCATTGACCGCCAAGTGCTCACATCAAGTCTAACTCTAAGAAACAACACTCAAGCCTTGACGCTTCTCCCAACATCCGGGGGAGAAAACCTTCACACAAACTGCACCTGTCATAAAGAAGATGAAGACTCACCAGTGTCCTCAGTGTCCGAAGGTATTCACCCGTCCTGGAAGTGTGAAGCGTCACTTCTTAGTGCATTCACGTGACAAACCTCTTGATTGTTCAGAATGTGGGAAGAGATTCCTTCAAAATGGAAGTATGAAGACTCACAGGAGGGTGCATGCGGATGAGAGACCTTTTCAATGTGCCGAGTGTGGCAATAAATTTAGAGAACGTGGAATAATTATACAACACATGTTAGTGCATTCAGGTGTTAAACCTCATGAGTGTCCAGTGTGAGATTCAATCAGCGTGGAAGTATGAAAACTCACATGTTAGTGCATTCAGGTGAGAAACCTCATGAGTGTCCAGTGTGTGGGAAGAGATACAATCAGCGTGGACATATGAAGACTCACATGTTAGTGCATTCAGATGACAAACCTCACGAGTGTCCAGAGTGCGGGAAGAGATTCAGTCAGCGTGGAAATATGAAGACTCCCAGGATGGTGCATGCGGATGAGAGACCTTTTCAATGTGCCGAGTGTGGCAAAAAATTTAGAAAACGTGGAATATTAATACAGCACATGTTAGTGCATTCAGGTGATAAACCTCATGAGTGTCCAGTGTGCGGGAAGAGATTCAGTCGGCGTGGACATATGAAGACTCACATGTTAGTGCATTCAGGTGACAAATCACATGAGTGTCCAGAGTGTGGGAAGAGATTCAATCAGCGTGGAAGTATGAAAACTCACATGTTAGTGCATTCAGGTGACAAACCACATGAGTGTCCAGAGTGTGGGGAGAGATTCAATCAGCGTGGACATATGAAGACTCACATTTTAGTGCATTCGGATGACAATCCTCACGAGTGTCCAGTGTGTGGTAAGAGTTTCAGTCGTCTTGGCCATCTGAAGGGACACTTGTTAAGGCATCCAGGGGAATGCCGTTTCGAGTGTGCAGAGTGTGGCAGGAGTTTTACGAACGTGAAACTATTTAACACACATGTTAAATCATTGGCGGTTCGCCCTCATGAGTGTCGAGAATGTGGGAAAATGATTCAGGCGTCTTCGAAGTCTGAAGTCCGTGTGTTACTGCACTGTGTTCCGGAAGGCCACATTACTCAATGCCTTTATCCATTCTGAGCTGTGCGCCAGTGCAGCATTTGATGCAACTAGGGAGAATGTCATGGCACATAGCGAAGGAGCCTAGTGCTAGTTACCCAATACAATGTCGGGGTATGCACAATGAAGGGCTCATTTCTTAAGCAGTCATTATGTCTGGCTATGTGTTTTCACTTTTCCCGTTTAAGTAGTCCCTGCCAAGGGTCCAGCGGCTAATGGCCACGGCTGCGCTCGGGCCAGGCCCAGCTACCGATGTCTTGGCTGACGTGGATACGCTGCCGATGACCCAGCAGCTGATAGGCCAGCAGACGGTGTGCCGGCTGAACATGCCCCTGGGGGCCAAGCCCAGCCGTCGATGTTCAGGCTGATGTAGTCCCGGCCGACGGTCCAGCAGTCGTTGGCCCAGCCGGTGGTGTGCCAGCTGAGCATGCCCCCTGGGGGCCAAGCACAGCTGCTGTTGTTCCGGCTGATGCGGTCCCAGCCGATGATCCAGCAGCTGAGCACAGCCGGAGGGCCGGAGGAAGCCGGAGAGCTTCCTGGCATTACGTTGGTACTGGATGAATATGTTAGGTTGGGCTGACCTAACCTAAACTACCCTAACCTAACCTAACCTTTCCGGCGCTTGGCTCGTCATGTTTAGTTGGCGTCGCCAGCTCTATATTTTTGTCTAATTTTTTAATAAAAATATATTTTCCAGATTAGAATTATGCCGGAGCAGCCGGCCCATCTCCATTATCCTAAGGTACAGTCCTGCCCGTGTTATCCACCACGCCCGCGTGCGCGGTGCCCTGTTGTAGTAGGGATTGTCCCCGGTGCCTGGCGTGTACCCAGCGCCTGTCCCGGCTGCTGATGTTCCGGCGGAAGTGGTTCCCGCTGATGGTCCAGCAGCCGAAGGCTGGCATGCTGAGCTAGCCCCTGGGGGCAAAGCACAGCTGCTGTTGTTCCGGCTGATGTGGTGCCAGCCGATGACCCAGCAACTGTTGGCACAGCAGGTGGTGAGCCAAGCTGAGCATGCCCCTGGGGGCCGAGCACAGCTGCAGCTAGCCGGTCACCAAAACAAACCTAACCGAACCTAACCTAACTGATGCTTGGTTCGTCGTCTTTATTTGGCGTCACCAGCTCTTCATTTCGGCTAAAATTTTAATAAAAATATAATTTTCAGATTAGACTTATGCCGGAGCAGCCGGCCCATCTCCATTATCCTAAGGTACAGTCCTGCCCGTGTTCCCCTCCACGCCCGCGTGTGCGGCGCCCAGTTGTAGTTGGGATTGTCCCCGGTGCCCGGCGTGTACCCAGCGCCTTTCCCGGCTGCTGATGTTCCGGTGGAAGTGGTTCCCGCCGATGATCCAGCAGCCGAAGGCTGAGCATGCCGAGCATGCCCCTGGGGGACAAGCACAGCTGCTGCTGTTCCGGCTGATGTGGCACCAGCCGATGGTCCAGCAACTGATGGCACAGCTGGTGGAGTGCCAAGCTGAGCCTGCCCCTGGGGGTCGAGCACAGCTGCTGTTGTTCCGGCTGATGTGGCCCCAGCCGATGAGCCAGCAACTGTTGGCACAGCTGGTGGGGTCCCAAGCTGAGCATGCCCCTGGGGGCCGAGCACAGCCGCTGTTGTTCCGGCGGATGTGGTCCCAGCCGATGTCTAGCAGCTGAGGGCACAGCTGGTGGTGTTCCAGCGGTGCACGCCCCTGGGGGCTAAGCACAGCTGCTGTAGTTCCGGCTGATGTGGTACCGCCAGCAGACGGCACAGCTGGCGGTGTTCCAGCTGAGCATGCCCCCGGGGCCAAGCACAGCTGCTGATGCTCCGGCGGAGGTGGTCACAGTCGATGGTTCAGCAGCTGAGGGCACAGCGGGTGGTGTCCTATTATTAATTTTTTTTCCATTATTAGTTTCATGTTATAATTTATTTATTATTT
Organism: Procambarus virginalis; assembly: GCA_020271785.1. Lineage (NCBI taxonomy): Eukaryota > Metazoa > Arthropoda > Malacostraca > Decapoda > Cambaridae > Procambarus > Procambarus virginalis. The sequence continues at coordinate 9,444 of WNGS01025148.1, read as the reverse complement.
ATTTCTTTAATTTTATAATTTTATTGTGTTTGTTGTTCTAAGTCCCATCTATATAAATTTGTTATTTCCTATTGCTTACTTTACTTCCCAGCCGACGATCCAGCAGCTGATGGTTCAGCTGGCGGTGTTCCGTGCGGAGCACGACACTGGGGGCCAAGTAAAGCTGCTGTTGTTCCGGCTGATGTGTTCCCAGCCGATGATCCAGCAGCCGACGGCACAGCTGGCGGTGTGCCAGCTGAGCATGCCCAGGGGGCCAAGCACAGCTGCTGTTGTTCCGGCCGCTGAGGTCCCAGCCGATGATCCAGCATGCCGATGGAACACCTGGTGGTGTTTATTACCAGCCCCGGCTTATGTGGTCCCAGCCGATGATCCAGCAGCTGACGGCACAGCTGGCTGTGTGCCAGCTGAGCATGCCCTGGGGGCCAAGCACAGCTGCTGTTGTTCCGGCTGATGAGGTCCCAGCCGATGATCCGGCATGCGGATGGCACACCTGGTGGTGTTTATTACCAGTCCCGGCTGATGTGGTCCCAGCTGATGATCCAGCAGCTGACGGCACAGCTGGCTGTGTGCCAGCTGAGCATGCCCTGGGGGCCAAGCACAGCTGCTGCTGTTCCGGCTGATGAGGTCCCAGCCGATGATCCGGCATGCGGATGGCACACCTGGTGGTGTTATTACCAGTCCCGGCTGATGTGGTCCCAGCTGATGTTCCAGCAGGTGACGGCACAGCTGGCGGTGTGCCAGCTGAGCATGCCCTGGGGGCCAAGCACAGCTGCTGTTGTCCCGGCTGATGAGGTCCCAGCCGATGATCCAGCATGCCAATGGCACACCTGGTGGTGTCCCAGCTGTGCACGACCCCGGGGGCCAAGCACAGCTGCTGTTGTTCCGGCTGATGTGGTACCAGCCGATGATCCAGCTACTGATGCCACAGCTGGTGGCGTTCCGAGCAGAGCATGACCCAGGCGGCCAAGCACAGCTGCTGTTGTTCCGGCGGAGGTGGTCCCAGCCGATGATCCAGCAGCTGACGGCACAGCTGGCGGTGTTCCAGCTGAGCATGCCCCTGGGGGCCAAGCCCGGCTGCTGTAGTTCCAGCTGATGTGGTCCCAGCTGATGGTCCAGCAGCCGCAGGCTCCGCTGGCAGTCTTCCAGAGGAGCGTGCCCTTGCCAGCTGCTGAGGTCCCAGCCGATGATCCAGCAGCTGATGGCACAGCTGAGGGTGTTTCACCTGAGCATGCCCTGGGGGGCCAGGACCAGTTCTGGATGTCCTGGCTGAAGATTTTCGCGCAGCTGCAAGGTCCAGTTGCCGAGGCAGCAGATGGCGTGTCCCAAACGAGGATCTTCACGAGGGAAGTAAGCAATTTAACCATTCTTGCTAATATTTGTTACAGTTCTCATTCGTCTTGTCGAGCATAAGTGGTTCTGCAGTTCCATGCCACTTACCCCCCTCTTGCCTTGGCCTGTTGGTGTCCCTTAGTACTTCCCGCTTACACTGGGGGCCAGGCACAGCTGCCGTTGTCCCTGCTGGTGGGGTACCACCCGATGATTCAGTGGCTGCTGGCCCAGCTGGTGGTGTTCCAGCTGGGCATGCCCTGGGGGCCAAGCACAGCTGCTGTTGTCCCGGCTGGTGTGGTCCCAGCCGACGTTCCAGTAGCTGATGGCACAGCTGGTGGTGTTCCAGCTGAGCTTGCCCCTGGGAGCCATGTACAGCTGCTGTTGTCCCGGCTGATGCGGTACCAGCCGATGAGCCGGCAGCTGATGGCACAGCTGGGGGTGTTCCAGCTGGGCACGCCAGGGGGCCAAGCGCAGCTGCTGTTGTTCGGCTGAGGTGGTCACAGCCGATGGCCCAGCTGGTGGTGCCCCAAGCTGCGCATGCCCATGGGGGCCAGGCACAGCTGCTGCTGTTCCGGCCGATGAGGTACCAGCCGAGGATCCAGCAGTCGATGGCCAAGCCGCTGGTGTTCCACCTGAGCAGGCCCCTGGGGGCCAAGCGCGGCTGCTGTTGTTACGGCTGAGGTGGTCCCAGCCAATGATCCAGCAGCTGATGGCCCAGCTGGTGGTGTCCCAAGCTGAGCACGCCCCTAACGCATTTTCTCTCCTTTTAATAATAAATTTGTTACAGTTCTCATACGTCTTATTGAGCGTAAGTGGTTCCGCAGTTCAATTCCTTAACACCCTCTTACCTTGGACTGTTGGCGTGCCTTAGTATCTCCCCGCGGCATAGCGATATGGACTTCGCTGCACTCTGGCAGTCTTCGGAGCCACCTGCAGTCCACTGGCTGAACTGCTTCAACATCATCATCATCACCATCATCTTATTAATTTAATTTGATAATTTATGTAAAATACTTATATAAATGATATATCTAATTTATTATTGGTACTGGCCGTGCCGGTGCCTACCAACTCTCGACGCAGCCCGCTCAGCTATGCCTGGGACTTTATTCATTCCTACCTATTCCTGCCTTCCGGACAGGTGTCGCAGCCAGTATCCCACTCTCGCAGCCTAAGTCGACAGCAGTATACAGTACTTTGATGCGGTTCCACGCACCTGTGCCTTTGCTCTTCATGTTAACTCTGCACACCAGCCCTTGCCCACCCTTACTGCTTTATTACTTCCAGACCCACAACAGAACGAGGACGACGAAAACCTGTGATGATCGTGGAAGGCGCAGTGGGGCTATGAACGGTGGACCACGGCTCTCATGCCCACCGTGCGAGGTATACTGGGAGGCATCCGACTCCCTTCTATGCAGACACCTCCACTCCACACCCGAGGGGCTCACCACAGCGACAACGACCGACTCGGGGTCGACCCTGGAGAGTCGGCTTCGGAGTGGACAGCGTCCACATTCCCACACCCGCCCTGGGGCCAGCCATCCAGGACTGGTCTCTGCGAAGGTGGGCTACTACGACGAAGATAAACACGGAAACAACCAGTCATTCCCCACGGTGACAAGCGCTGCCTGCATGGAGTACAAACCCGGCAGTATGTACTCCTCCCAGTCCACAGTGGGGGGCTATTCCCGCCTCCCCGCTCCACGGCTCGTCAAGATGGTACTCCGCCGGCCCACCAAGCGAGCTGCGTCTCCTCGCAGCATCTGCCAAGTAGACCCGGAAAGGTACCTTTTTCAGTCTGGGTCAAGGAAGACCGACTGTTTTTTAATGGCCTCTCCGGGCATACGGGCACACTTACGGTCAGTAGCGAGGAGACCCACAATAGAATGAGGACGACGAAAACCTGTGATGATCGAGGAAGGCGCAGTGGGGCCACGAAAGGTGGACCACAGCTCTCATGCCCACCGTGCGAGGTATACTGGGAGGCAACCGACTCGCTTCTAAGCAGACACCACTCCACACCCGAGGGGCTCACCACAGCGACAGCGACCAACACGGGGTCGACCCTGGGGAGTCGGCCTCGGAGTGGATAGCGTTCACATTCCCGCACCCACCCTGGGGCCAGCCGTCCAGGACTGGTCCCTGTGAGGGCGGGATACTACGACGAAGATATACACCGGATCGACAGTCATTCGCCATGGTGGAAGCGCTCCCTACTGGAGTCCAATTTCGGCAGTAGGCCCCCCTTCCAGGGCATAGACGGCGGGCCACCCCGCCTTACTGCCCAGGGACCGTCTAGTTGCCGCTCCATAAGCTTCCAAGCGAGCTGTGTCTGCTCGCAGCATCTGCCTAGAGGACTCGGATTGGTACCTTTTTCAGTCAGGATACCATGAGTGTTTTAATGGCCTCTCCGGGCATCTGGGCACGCTTACGGCCACGTAGCAAGTAGTCATGCTACTATTTAGCAGCCAGCTTCCGCTCGCCCTTCGGGGGTGGGGGTTCCGCGCAGCTGGCCCTCACGGGATTGGGGGTGCTCCGTCGGAACCCCCAAAGTGACAAGCCAAGAATACCAAGCTTTACAATTACCGTAAATGCTCAGGCAACTTTAAATTAGAGATGTCTCTTCAATGTATTTGATTACATTAATTCTACTTCTGTATATTAATTTATGGCTTTCACTAATCTTCATTAGTCACCATAATTAATTCAGCTCTATTTACCTATTTGTTATATTGAGCTATTATGCTTCTTCAGTTAAGGATTATCTAATTTAATCTTTTATGATTGTATTATTAATTAATTATTTATTTATTAATAATTAATTATTATTATTTTAAAATTAAAATAAGTCCCCCACTCCGTGAGCGTTTTCTTCCAACCACAGAAATAGTCACTGCTTTTATCATAAAAGCGGTGAAATTCTGTGGGGAAGGATACGCATTACCGTGCTCCACTGTCTAAACGACTAAGCGGCGCGCGTAGAGCGGGGTACTTGGGAGCGCAGGCGCGGCGCCTCTGGCTCGCCTCCGCCCTGCAGGTACACCACAAAACTCCCACCCTCCTCCCGGTGCTCCGTCGGAACCCCCAAAAGGGGGGTGCTCCGTCGGAACCCCCAAAGTGACAAGCCAAGAATACCAAGCTTTACAATTACCGTAAATGCTCAGGCAACTTTAAATTAGAGATGTCTCTTCAATGTATTTGATTACATTAATTCTACTTCTGTATATTAATTTATGGCTTTCACTAATCTTCATTAGTCACCATAATTAATTCAGCTCTATTTACCTATTTGTTATATTGAGCTATTATGCTTCTTCAGTTAAGGATTATCTAATTTAATCTTTTATGATTGTATTATTAATTAATTATTTATTTATTAAATAATTAATTATTATTTTAAAATTAAAATAAGTCCCCCACTCCGTGAGCGTTTTCTTCCAACCACAGAATAGACATTAATTAAGTAAAGAACTAAAATAAATGTAGTAAATAAACTAAAATTAAAAGCCTGAACATAAGAAACTAACAGCAAAAAGGGATAAGGGCATAAGAATTAAATAGAATAAATAACGTAAAACGGAATGATAAATAAATAAACGCAGAAGAGGGTAGCGGGCGAGCAGAAATAAAGGCAATAGTAAATTAAATAAAGGAAAAGGATAACGAAGTGTAACAGTAAAATGGAATAAGGACAAAGTGAACTTAACGAAAGTAAGGATTGACAGAGAAAACGAACATTGTAAGCAAACACAGAACCGGAAAATAAGTAAATAAAATAAATAATGTGTACATAAAATACAGTAAATAAACTCGGGAAACTAAATAAATTTATAAATGAACCTTAAATAGTTAAAACTTCCAAATAAACATAAAATTAGACAAAAAAGGAACTAAAATAAATATAGTAACTAAATACAAATTTACTGACTAGCCGGGGAAACCGACAAAAGAGGCGGTGACACAGAAGCGGAAATAAGTAAAATAAACATAGTGACACATAAAATAATAACATAAATGCGGGAAACTAAATAAATTTAACTAAACCTTAACTAGTATAACTTTAAATTAGGCAAAACATAATTAAACAAAATTAATTAGAGAGCGAAAGAAACCTTAGAATTAAAATTAACCTGTACGTAAGAAAACTAATAATAAAATAAGGATAAGGGCAAAAGAAGTAAGTAGAATAATAAACGTACAAAACGGAATGAATAAATAAAAGCAAAAGTGGGTAGCGGACGAGCAGAAATAAAGGCATAAGGCAGATAAATAAAGTAAGTAAATAATGAAGAGTAACGGTAACCAGGCAGAGGACAAAGTAAACTTGACAAATAATGAATAGGCGGAGAAAGCGAAAGTGGCATAACACGGAACGAGAAATAAGAGAATAAAATAAATAATGCGTAAATTAAATAGGAAATAAACTCTGGAAACTAAAATAACTTTATAGAAAACATTAATTTTTTTTTTTTTTTGAGATATATACAAGAGTTGTTACATTCTTGTACAGCCACTAGTACGCGTAGCATTTTGGGCAGGTCCCTGGAATACGATCCCCAGCCGCGAAGAATCCTTAACTTAAATTAATTAATAAACTTAAAAACAAATTAAACATTAACTAAATAAAGTACTAAAGTTATAAATAAAGTAAAATTAAATTTAAAGCCAGGACAAAAGTACCCAATAAGGAAATGAAAGGCAGAGACAGTGTGCAAAGCAGGAGAAACGAATAAATGGGGCAGGAACCGAGAGAGGGCATAAGTAAGATAAAATGCATAAGCGGTCACAATAAGTAAACAATTACAAATAACACAGCATTCTGATCGGGGAGAAAACAAACCAGGAGTGGGGGGACCTTAATTTATTAACTAATGTTTACAGAGCAACTGCTGTACCACAATATCCAAGTAGGCGTGTAACATGGCTGAGTAGCATGCCAGTACTGCAAAGATGCAACTAAGGGAAATAAGTCATAGGACATTAACCGTGTCTAGTGCCAGCTAGCCGAAGCAATGTTGCAGTACTCGCAATCAGCTTAAAGCTATAATTAAAACAATGCCAGAGATAATTGAGTGGCACAGCCAGTACAGTATGTATAAAATATATTCTGTATACACAGAGGGCATAGAATAGTTACTAGTTTCCAGGGGTAACGATATGCTAGTGTCTAGTACATGTAAAGTCTGCAACCCCAAACTTGCACACAAGTGAGCACTTGACATATGGTAATTAGCGCAACTGTTGTACCACAATATAAGAGAAGGCATGTAACGGCATGAAGGCCACGACTCTAGATCACATCTGGACCAACATAACCTCTCCGCTTACATCAGGTATAATCACCGACAGTACTACAGACCATTACCCCACATTTCTCTTAACTAACATTAACAAACCACCTCTAGAGTCAAGGGAGATAAGTTTTAGGCTGCACAGTGAATCTGCTATAGGCAATTTTATAACTGCAGCTGATAATGTCAACTGGGAGTCAGAGTTAGGTAACATAGGGGACATCAACCTAGCAGTACAATCTTTTCTTCAAAAAACTCTAAGCCTTTATAACACCCACTGTCCTATGCTTACAAAACAAGTCACTACCAAAAGGCTTAACAATCCCTGGCTTACAAAGGGAATACTTAAATCCATTAATAAAAAACATGACCTTGAGAAGAAGTATAGGCTAGGAACCGTCTCTAAAGAATTCTCAAAGAATTACTCTTTACTGCTATCTAAGATAATTAGACGAGCCAAAACTAAATACTACGAAGATAAATTTACCCAAATAAAGAGCAACATTAAAAAAACTTGGAGCACAATTTCACAAATCTTGGGATCAAAGAAGATTTTAAACAACAAACCAACACTCCTGTCAAATAACGATGGTCAGCTTTCAGCATCTGATTCTGCTATTGAGTTCAATAGGTTCTTCTCTTCCATTGGGTCATCCCTTGCAAATGATATTCCTTCTTCCAGTACTGAGGTTAAGGACTACCTTTCAGGTAACTATCCACAGTCTCTGTACCTAAAGCCTACTAATTCCACTGATGTCAATGAGATAATCCTTTCCCTTAAAACCAAGTCTAGTGCCCTTGAGGAGATTCCGACATTAATTTACAAAAAAGCCTCCAGATCCTTAGCCCCTGCAATTACATTGCTCTTCAACAAGTCACTTGAACTCCAAACCTTCCCAGATATTCTAAAAAAAGCGAGAGTAACCCCTGTCCACAAATGTGGTGATCTCACTGATGTTAACAACTACAGACCTATTTCAATCCTGCCTAACTTATCAAAAATTTTTGAAAAACTAATCTACAAGCAGCTTTACTCTTATCTAGCCAAGCACAATATACTTAGCTCTTGCCAATATGGCTTCAGACCTAAAAAAAGCACTAACGATGCACTTATTAGTATGATTAACTTAATTCATGCAGCTCTTGATAAAAATGAGTTCCCTGTTGGGTTATTTGTGGACCTGCGTAAGGCTTTTGACACTGTGAACCACCAAAACCTTCTTCTTAAATTACATCATTATGGAGTCAGAGGACTCTCCCTGCAATACCTCAAATCTTACCTTACTGACAGACTCCAGTATGTTTCTGTGAACAATTCAATTTCTCCTACCCTACCCATCAACATTGGTGTTCCTCAGGGCAGTATACTTGGCCCTCTCCTCTTTCTCATCTACATTAATGACCTTCCAAATGCCTCCCAACACCTTAGACCAATTCTATTTGCTGACGACACAACCTTCATTTACTCCAGTCCTGACCCCCTTGCTCTAAATGCCACAGTAAATACCGAGCTTAATAAAGTCCATCTTTGGCTAACTGCCAACAAACTCACCTTAACATTGACAAAACTTTCTATATTCTGTTTGGCAATAAATCCTCTAACCAAATAAATCTCAGATTAACAATACCCAAATTTGTAACAAATTAGATGGCAAATTCCTTGGCGTTCTCATTGATCACAAGCTTAATTTCCAGGGACACATTCTAAATATATCAAAAAAAGTTTCAAAAACTGTTGGCATTCTTTCTAAGATCAGATATTATGTACCCCGCCCTGCCCTGGTGACTCTCTATTACTCCCTCATCTATCCATATCTCAACTATGGTATTTGTGCTTGGGGTTCTACTACCCAAAATCATTTACGTCCTCTAATTACTCAACACAAAGCTGCTATTAGGACAATATCCAACTCTGGCCCCAGACATCACTCGGTACCCCTACTCAATCTCTCAATATGTTAGATATTAAGTCACTGCACATTCTCTCATGTGTATTATACATATATAAAACGCTGAACTGTAATGCCAATCCTGACCTCAAAAGCTTCATTGAAAGCTGTAACAGAACCCATGAGCACCACACCAGAAATAAATACAGTTTTGATATTCCAAGAGTACGACTTAACCAAACTAGAAATGCTCTACAAATCAGGGACCCAGAATGTGGAATGACCTTGACCATCCCAACCATGTTAAAGAACTGATACCTCTCTCAACAGTTTAAGATAAAAACTAACACTACCTCAATAGGGATTCCTGTAACCTACCCTTACCCCTCTATTGTACAACATTCTATTTTTTCTTTTTTATTCAACGCTGTTTGTCTACTATGTATTCTGTGCTGCGTTTTCAGCCATGTTCCCCCTTCTTTTTTATCTATTTATTATTGTCCAACCACTTTTATTCTTTTGATACCAATTAGTATTAAGCTTTAGTCATTTACGTTTTTCATGCCCGAAAAACGCTGTGCGTAATAGTTGCTTTGGGCATTGTAGGTACTAGCTCTATCTATAAATCTATCATTCCTTTGTAATATCTCTTGAATGTCTGGTACCTTACCTAAATAAACATTTATTGATTTATTTATTTATAAAACCAAACAAAATATTATAACATAGGGGGTGTTTCTTTGCTATACATACCCATCTATAGTTATTACTGAAGGAGCATTCGGTGATAGTAAATGCTCCTATCAAGCAGGGCTCATCACCTTTCTCTCATATTTCAGGTTCACCATTGTTTATTTACTTAATAAATATACTGAGGTAAAATATCTTTCTATTATAAAACTAAGTCTAATATCATAAAAGACATATTTTCT
>WNGS01025136.1:0-14743 GCA_020271785.1 Procambarus virginalis | reverse complement strand
TTAGGCAATCTCTCTAATGCACTTCACAATATTAACTGGGAATGTGAATTCAATAATACACAGGATATAAACTCAATAAGTAACCTCTTTCTCTCCAAAACTCTAAGCCTCTACAACACTCACTGTCCCCTCCTTACCAAACAAGTAATTGATAAAAGAAAAAACAATCCGTGGCTCACAAGTGGCATAATCAAATCAATCAACAAAAAACATGAATATGAAAGAAATTTAGGAGTGGCCTAGTTACAAAGGAAGTAGTTAAAAGGTACTCATTTGTGCTTACCAGTATCATAAGAAAAACCAAACTTTCATATTATGAGACTAGATTCAAACAAGCAAAAGGCAACATGAAAATCACATGGAATACCATCTCTAATATCCTAGGAACTAAACAACACTCCCACAACCAGATAACACTCTCGAAGGATGGCCTTACACCGTCATCTGATTTAGAAATGGCAAAAGAATTTAATAGCTTCTTTTCATCGATTGGTGCTAACCTTGCAAGTAAAATCCCACAGACTCAGACACATATCAACACATATCTCTCAGGCAGCTATCCAAACTCTCTTCTTCTTTCACCAGACATCCCGACAGATGTTGTGTCCAACATACACTCACTAAAAACCAAAGCTGAGTTGACCCTGAGCAGCCGTGGAGTGCGGACGTGTCCCTCCGTGACTGCTAGGGTAGTCAGCCGTTTGATCGCCAGGTGGCGGGGCGTAGCTGCCCCCCCCACCCCCCAGTGTTGTTGCCTGCCTGGCGGAGTGCAGACGTGGCAGGTGTTGGGTTCACCATGGGTGGTCCCCTACCGGCAATTAAGCGAGTGAACTCAGTAGGCCTGGAATTCTCTGGACGTGCTGGGTATCCAGAGGTAGCGGAGGTGCTGTGCGATATGCTGCATGTCCCGGTGCTAGATGTCGACGGGATTGAGCTGGTGACTGCTCATCGTGTTGTCATCAAGCTGGCGACGGAGGAGGTGTACCGTGCCTTCCTCAGTCGTTACGAGGGGCGCTCGTTGTCATTGCCGGGAGGTACCGGCTCGGTCTCCATATCAGACCGGAGTGGTGCGCTGACCTATGTCAGTGTGCATGGGGCGCCACTGGAGTTTCCCGAGGATCTTCTGCGGCGTTATTTCCAGCGATTTGGGCCCGTCATCAGTGTGCGGGTAAACACGATATCCTCAGGGAGATATGCCGGGAGGCGGACAAACATTCGCACCTTGGGTATGCGTCTGCGGTCGGACATTCCATCTTCGGTCCGGCTTCTGGGATGCTACATACGGGTGTACTATGCCCGGCAGCCTAGGACCTGTTTCCGGTGTGGCTTGATGGGGCATCAGGCTGCCGGGTGCGAGGCGGATCCGGTTGCACCTGTCAACCTCTTTCGGGAAGAAGATTTCCCTCCGCTTCCCCTGGACGAGGACTTCGGGGATGCGGAGACCGACCGGCTCGTTGTTGCGGCTCCCCCGGCGTCCCCTGACGTTTCCCCGGATGTCGCCGGCCCTCCTCAGGCTGTTGCGATGATATCGGTGGATTCTCCTGATCCTGTTCGTGTGCCTGTCCCTGCTGCTCCAGTGGCCCATTGTGCTGCGCCCTCCTCATCGCATGTTCACCTGTCTTCAGATGCTGCGCCTGGCCCTGTCTCCTCGACTCGGATCACAGAGGCTGAAGTGGCTGTGGGGTCCCCGGTTGTGTGTGGTCCGGTTCCCCCTGCGGTTGAGGCTGCTGCGGTCGTGAGACGAGTACGCGCGGCTTGTGATGCCCGTGGGTCTGGGTCCGCTTCCGGTTCCGAAGATGTGCGCCCGGTGCCCAAGCGGTCCAGGCGATCGTCTACTGCATGGGCTGATGTGGTGGATTCTGACGTTGATGGGTTCTCGGGAATTGAGGTCGTGGACGCTGACGTCCATGTACCTGCTGATGCCGAGGATTGTGTATATGATTCGCCTCCTGTGGCTTCTGTCGGCGGTTCCCCGCAGTGGGGGGTAGTTGCACCTCCAGATGTTGGTGAAGGGGGTGCTGGTGCAGGTCGGGACCTCGTGTTGGTTCTGAAAAAGGATGTTCGGAGAGAGGAGCCCCCGCGGGTGTCCCGTCCGGTGGTTGCTGCGCAGCCCTGTGAGGCTGCCGCGGTTACAAGTGCGCTGCCCGTTGCCTGCGCCGGTAAGAAGAAGCCTGTCCCGTTCATCTTAGCCAACGGCGTGGAGTATCATGCGACGTCCAACCCTGTAGTTATTACCTTTCATGACATAGTGGAGCCTATTCCGTGGTGCCCCACGACTGTCTGGGTTCCAGCGTATAAGGTATTTGCTAAGGGTGTGCCGATTTCGATGCCCGATCCTCGGACGACCCTTGATCTCCCTCTTCCGGAACATATTCTGGCGATGTGGGAGGCGTATTGTACTCTTTTCCCGGCTGCAGAGTGGCCGGAAAAGTATGCACAGGCCTGATAGTCTGTGTGCTTGCGGTGTATATCGGGTGTATCTTGGATTTTAGTCTGTTATGTGATGTATGTTATGTGATGTATATTGTGTGCCCTTCAGGCCGATGTTTTCTAAATGTCCCTGTTCTTTTGGCTATGCCTTTTCATGATCTATGTTTCTTTATTTTGTTGTATTCTGTGCTCTTTTGGCTATGCCTTTTCGTGTTCTATGTTTCTTTACTTTGTTGTATTATGTGCCCTTCTGGCTATGATGTTCGATCTCTGTTCTTAAATTATTATTTATTCTCTGTTTATTTTGTGTATTGAGGTGTATTTTGGGTCTCGGTCCTTCAGGCCGGTGTTAGGTTTGTTTGTTGTGAACCGATGGTTTTGTACTGTTTGCTATGCGCCTGTGTTTTTTTGCTCCTTTGCATTTGTTTATCCTTGTACTGCTTTTGTTTATACTTTGTGCTGCATGTGTTTACCTTTTGTCCTGTATTTTCAGTACATTTTTGAGTTTGTACTTTGTTATGCTGTGCTGTCGGCCCTTCTGGCTGATGGGTTTTTTTCCTTTGTTCTCTGTGGTTTGTACTGTGTTTCTTTGTTTTTATTGTATTTAATTTGCATGTTTGCATGTAAAAATAAAAATAAAAAAAAAAAAAAAAAAAAAAACCCAAAGCTGGGAACACAAGTGAAATCCCATCCATTTTATACAAGAGTGCCTCCCATGCCCTTGCGCCACCTATAGCTCTGCTGTTCAACAAATCCCTTGAGTGTCATACCTTCCCTGATATTCTTAAAAAAGCAAGAGTAACGCCAGTTCATAAAGGAGGTAATCCGGCAGACATAAACAATTATAGACCAATATCAAATCTACCCATACTATCAAAAATATTTGAAAATATTATCTACAAACAGCTCTACTCCTATCTCGGAAAATTCGACATTCTTAGCCCCTGTCAGTTTGGCTTCCGCTCCAAAAGAGTACCAACGATGCAATTATTAGTCTCCTTGATATAATTTACTAGCCTTGACAAAATGAGTTTCCGATTGGACTCTTCATTGACCTGAGAAAGGCTTTGATACTGTTAATCACAATTACCTCTTATGTAAACTCCATCATTAAGGAATCCGAGGCCATGCACTGGACTATATCCAATCCTATCTTAGTGATAGACACCATGTGTAGCCATCAATAATATAACCTCTCCCACTCTACCAATAACCGTTGGAGTGCCACAGGGCGGCATCTTGGGACCTCTTCTATTTCTTATATACATCAATGATCTGCCTAATGTCTCTAACATTCTGAAACCTATTTTGTTTGCTGATGATACTACCCTCTCTACTCTAACCCCAACCCACATACACTAAATAATGTTGTTAATAACTAAAAAAAGTCCACTTATGGATGTCAACCAACAAACTAACACTTAACATAGAGAAAAGACCTACTACATCTTATTGGAAGCAAATCTACAAATGCAATTCAGCTCAGATAGACAATGTAAACATAGCAATAAAAATGATGGAAAGTTTCTTGGCCTATTCCTAGACAAGAGACTCAACTCAGCACCCACATATAACACATAACTAGAAAGTCTCTAAAACAGTTGGTATACTCTCCAAAATCAGATATTATGTACCTAACTCTGCTCATCTCTCTATATATTACTAATCTATCCCTATCTTAATTATGGTATCTGTGCATGGGGTTAAACCACTGCAAACCACCTCAAGTCCATCATCACCCGCAAAAATCGGCTATCAGAATAATAACAAAATTCGCTTTCAGACAACACTCAGCCCCCTTGTTTAACTCCGAAAACATGCTAACATAATCACTCCACAAATTCTCTTGTGTCAACTACATTTACAAAATTCTGTTCTTAAATGCAAGTCCTGCTCTGAAACTCTCCCCGACAGATGTATTAGGACCCATTATCACCACACCAGAAATAAATATCTCTTTGATATCCCCAGGTGTTAGATTAAGGACCTGCCCGAAACGCTGTGCGTACTAGTGGCTTTACAAGATTGTACATACTGTACTATTCAATGTATTCTCACAAACCCAATGTACCTTCTTGTATATATATAGATAAAAATAAAATAATAAAGTAATAAATTTATTTATTATTTTGGCATAACCTACGTAAAGAAGCAGGGGGCCCCAGAGATGGTTGGTGGCCCCAGCTCAGGTGTGGCACCAGGGCTCAATATCATCAAGAAAGAGGATAAGAAAGAGAAAGATAATACTGTGAGATCAAAAGTTGCCGATAATCTTCAAGGAAAAAGTTTTATGATTTTTGGGGTGAAAGTAGAAAAAAAAGGTTCATGCAGAGGAGTAAAAAAATTTATAGATGAAGTCTGGGGCCCTTTAATATATGAATGGTTTGAAAGAAAAAATATATAACATTGTAGAGCACTGCGAGGTGCAGGACAGATGAGACTGAAACTGACCTAATTACAGCTGTATGTGAAACTGCATGGACCCTGCCCCCCCCCCCCACCCTATGTTAAACACATGACCAATAACTTTTTTGGGTGTATGTCTAGTGTCTTACAGGCACACTCTCCCATGGTACATCACCACCATGTGTCTTACAGGCACACTCTCCCATGGTACATCACCACATGTGTCTTACAGGCACACTCTCCCATGGTACATCACCACCATGTGTCTTACAGGCACACTCTCCCATGGTACATCACCACCATGTGTCTTACAGGCACACTCTCCCATGGTACATCACCACCATGTGTCTTACAGGCACACTCTCCCATGGTACATCACCACCATGTGTCTTACAGGCACACTCTCCCATGGTACATCACCACCATGTGTCTTACAGGCACACTCTCCCATGGTACATCACCACCATGTGTCTTACAGGCACACTCTCCCATGGTACATCACCACCATGTGTCTTACAGGCACACTCTCCCATGGTACATCACCACATGTGTCTTACAGGCACACTCTCCCATGGTACATCACCACCATGTGTCTTACAGGCACACTCTCCCATGGTACATCACCACCATGTGTCTTACAGGCACACTCTCCCATGGTACATCACCACCATGTGTCTTACAGGCACACTCTCCCATGGTACATCACACACCATGTGTCTTACAGGCACACTCTCCCATGGTACATCACCACCATGTGTCTTACAGGCACACTCTCCCATGGTACATCACCACCATGTGTCTTACAGGCACACTCTCCCATGGTACATCACCACCATGTGTCTTACAGGCACACTCTCCCATGGTACATCACCACCATGTGTCTTACAGGCACACTCTCCCATGGTACATCACCACATGTGTCTTACAGGCACACTCCCATGGTACATCACCACCATGTGTCTTACAGGCACACTCTCCCATGGTACATCACCACCATGTGTCTTACAGGCACACTCTCCCATGGTACATCACCACCATGTGTCTTACAGGCACACTCTCCCATGGTACATCACCACCATGTGTCTTACAGGCACACTCTCCCATGGTACATCACCACCATGTGTCTTACAGGCACACTCTCCCATGGTACATCACCACCATGTGTCTTACAGGCACACTCTCCCATGGTACATCACCACCATGTGTCTTACAGGCACACTCTCCCATGGTACATCACCACCATGTGTCTTACAGGCACACTCTCCCATGGTACATCACCACCATGTGTCTTACAGGCACACTCTCCCATGGTACATCACCACCATGTGTCTTACAGGCACACTCTCCCATGGTACATCACCACCATGTGTCTTACAGGCACACTCTCCCATGGTACATCACCACCATGTGTCTTACAGGCACACTCTCCCATGGTACATCACCACCATGTGTCTTACAGGCACACTCTCCCATGGTACATCACCACCATGTGTCTTACAGGCACACTCTCCATGGTACATCACCACCATGTGTCTTACAGGCACACTCTCCCATGGTACATCACCACCATGTGTCTTACAGGCACACTCCCATGGTACATCACCACCATGTGTCTTACAGGCACACTCTCCCATGGTACATCACCACCATGTGTCTTACAGGCACACTCTCCCATGGTACATCACCACCATGTGTCTTACAGGCACACTCTCCCATGGTACATCACCACCATGTGTCTTACAGGCACACTCTCCCATGGTACATCACCACCATGTGTCTTACAGGCACACTCTCCCATGGTACATCACCACATGTGTCTTACAGGCACACTCTCCCATGGTACATCACCACCATGTGTCTTACAGGCACACTCTCCCATGGTACATCACCACCATGTGTCTTACAGGCACACTCTCCCATGGTACATCACCACCATGTGTCTTACAGGCACACTCTCCCATGGTACATCACCACCATGTGTCTTACAGGCACACTCTCCCATGGTACATCACCACCATGTGTCTTACAGGCACACTCTCCCATGGTACATCACCACCATGTGTCTTACAGGCACACTCTCCCATGGTACATCACCACCATGTGTCTTACAGGCACACTCTCCCATGGTACATCACCACCATGTGTCTTACAGGCACACTCTCCCATGGTACATCACCACCATGTGTCTTACAGGCACACTCTCCCATGGTACATCACCACCATGTGTCTTACAGGCACACTCTCCCATGGTACATCACCACCATGTGTCTTACAGGCACACTCTCCCATGGTACATCACCACCATGTGTCTTACAGGCACACTCTCCCATGGTACATCACCACCATGTGTCTTACAGGCACACTCTCCCATGGTACATCACCACCATGTGTCTTACAGGCACACTCTCCCATGGTACATCACCACCATGTGTCTTACAGGCACACTCTCCCATGGTACATCACCACCATGTGTCTTACAGGCACACTCTCCATGGTACATCACCACCATGTGTCTTACAGGCACACTCTCCCATGGTACATCACCACCATGTGTCTTACAGGCACACTCTCCCATGGTACATCACCACCATGTGTCTTACAGGCACACTCTCCCATGGTACATCACCACCATGTGTCTTACAGGCACACTCTCCCATGGTACATCACCACCATGTGTCTTACAGGCACACTCTCCCATGGTACATCACCACCATGTGTCTTACAGGCACACTCTCCCATGGTACATCACCACCATGTGTCTTACAGGCACACTCCCATGGTACATCACCACCATGTGTCTTACAGGCACACTCCCATGGTACATCACCACCATGTGTCTTACAGGCACACTCCCATGGTACATCACCACCATGTGTCTTACAGGCACACTCTCCCATGGTACATCACCACCATGTGTCTTACAGGCACACTCTCCCATGGTACATCACCACCATGTGTCTTACAGGCACACTCTCCCATGGTACATCACCACCATGTGTCTTACAGGCACACTCTCCCATGGTACATCACCACCATGTGTCTTACAGGCACACTCTCCCATGGTACATCACCACCATGTGTCTTACAGGCACACTCTCCCATGGTACATCACCACCATGTGTCTTACAGGCACACTCTCCCATGGTACATCACCACCATGTGTCTTACAGGCACACTCTCCCATGGTACATCACCACCATGTGTCTTACAGGCACACTCTCCCATGGTACATCACCACCATGTGTCTTACAGGCACACTCTCCCATGGTACATCACCACCATGTGTCTTACAGGCACACTCTCCCATGGTACATCACCACCATGTGTCTTACAGGCACACTCTCCCATGGTACATCACCACCATGTGTCTTACAGGCACACTCTCCCATGGTACATCACCACCATGTGTCTTACAGGCACACTCTCCCATGGTACATCACCACCATGTGTCTTACAGGCACACTCTCCCATGGTACATCACCACCATGTGTCTTACAGGCACACTCTCCCATGGTACATCACCACCATGTGTCTTACAGGCACACTCTCCCATGGTACATCACCACCATGTGTCTTACAGGCACACTCTCCCATGGTACATCACCACCATGTGTCTTACAGGCACACTCTCCCATGGTACATCACCACCATGTGTCTTACAGGCACACTCTCCCATGGTACATCACCACCATGTGTCTTACAGGCACACTCTCCCATGGTACATCACCACCATGTGTCTTACAGGCACACTCTCCCATGGTACATCACCACCATGTGTCTTACAGGCACACTCTCCCATGGTACATCACCACCATGTGTCTTACAGGCACACTCTCCCATGGTACATCACCACCATGTGTCTTACAGGCACACTCTCCCATGGTACATCACCACCATGTGTCTTACAGGCACACTCTCCCATGGTACATCACCACCATGTGTCTTACAGGCACACTCTCCCATGGTACATCACCACCATGTGTCTTACAGGCACACTCTCCCATGGTACATCACCACCATGTGTCTTACAGGCACACTCCCATGGTACATCACCACCATGTGTCTTACAGGCACACTCTCCCATGGTACATCACCACCATGTGTCTTACAGGCACACTCTCCCATGGTACATCACCACCATGTGTCTTACAGGCACACTCTCCCATGGTACATCACCACCATGTGTCTTACAGGCACACTCTCCCATGGTACATCACCACCATGTGTCTTACAGGCACACTCTCCCATGGTACATCACCACCATGTGTCTTACAGGCACACTCTCCCATGGTACATCACCACCATGTGTCTTACAGGCACACTCTCCCATGGTACATCACCACCATGTGTCTTACAGGCACACTCTCCCATGGTACATCACCACCATGTGTCTTACAGGCACACTCTCCCATGGTACATCACCACCATGTGTCTTACAGGCACACTCTCCCATGGTACATCACCACCATGTGTCTTACAGGCACACTCTCCCATGGTACATCACCACCATGTGTCTTACAGGCACACTCTCCCATGGTACATCACCACCATGTGTCTTACAGGCACACTCTCCCATGGTACATCACCACCATGTGTCTTACAGGCACACTCTCCCATGGTACATCACCACCATGTGTCTTACAGGCACACTCTCCCATGGTACATCACCACCATGTGTCTTACAGGCACACTCTCCCATGGTACATCACCACCATGTGTCTTACAGGCACACTCTCCCATGGTACATCACCACCATGTGTCTTACAGGCACACTCTCCCATGGTACATCACCACCATGTGTCTTACAGGCACACTCTCCCATGGTACATCACCACCATGTGTCTTACAGGCACACTCTCCCATGGTACATCACCACCATGTGTCTTACAGGCACACTCTCCCATGGTACATCACCACCATGTGTCTTACAGGCACACTCTCCCATGGTACATCACCACCATGTGTCTTACAGGCACACTCTCCCATGGTACATCACCACCATGTGTCTTACAGGCACACTCTCCCATGGTACATCACCACCATGTGTCTTACAGGCACACTCTCCCATGGTACATCACCACCATGTGTCTTACAGGCACACTCTCCCATGGTACATCACCACCATGTGTCTTACAGGCACACTCTCCCATGGTACATCACCACCATGTGTCTTACAGGCACACTCTCCCATGGTACATCACCACCATGTGTCTTACAGGCACACTCTCCCATGGTACATCACCACCATGTGTCTTACAGGCACACTCTCCCATGGTACATCACCACCATGTGTCTTACAGGCACACTCTCCCATGGTACATCACCACCATGTGTCTTACAGGCACACTCTCCCATGGTACATCACCACCATGTGTCTTACAGGCACACTCTCCCATGGTACATCACCACCATGTGTCTTACAGGCACACTCTCCCATGGTACATCACCACCATGTGTCTTACAGGCACACTCTCCCATGGTACATCACCACCATGTGTCTTACAGGCACACTCTCCCATGGTACATCACCACCATGTGTCTTACAGGCACACTCTCCCATGGTACATCACCACCATGTGTCTTACAGGCACACTCTCCCATGGTACATCACCACCATGTGTCTTACAGGCACACTCTCCCATGGTACATCACCACCATGTGTCTTACAGGCACACTCTCCCATGGTACATCACCACCATGTGTCTTACAGGCACACTCTCCCATGGTACATCACCACCATGTGTCTTACAGGCACACTCTCCCATGGTACATCACCACCATGTGTCTTACAGGCACACTCTCCCATGGTACATCACCACCATGTGTCTTACAGGCACACTCTCCCATGGTACATCACCACCATGTGTCTTACAGGCACACTCTCCCATGGTACATCACCACCATGTGTCTTACAGGCACACTCTCCCATGGTACATCACCACCATGTGTCTTACAGGCACACTCTCCCATGGTACATCACCACCATGTGTCTTACAGGCACACTCTCCCATGGTACATCACCACCATGTGTCTTACAGGCACACTCTCCCATGGTACATCACCACCATGTGTCTTACAGGCACACTCTCCCATGGTACATCACCACCATGTGTCTTACAGGCACACTCTCCCATGGTACATCACCACCATGTGTCTTACAGGCACACTCTCCCATGGTACATCACCACCATGTGTCTTACAGGCACACTCTCCCATGGTACATCACCACCATGTGTCTTACAGGCACACTCTCCCATGGTACATCACCACCATGTGTCTTACAGGCACACTCTCCCATGGTACATCACCACCATGTGTCTTACAGGCACACTCTCCCATGGTACATCACCACCATGTGTCTTACAGGCACACTCTCCCATGGTACATCACCACCATGTGTCTTACAGGCACACTCTCCCATGGTACATCACCACCATGTGTCTTACAGGCACACTCTCCCATGGTACATCACCACCATGTGTCTTACAGGCACACTCTCCCATGGTACATCACCACCATGTGTCTTACAGGCACACTCTCCCATGGTACATCACCACCATGTGTCTTACAGGCACACTCTCCCATGGTACATCACCACCATGTGTCTTACAGGCACACTCTCCCATGGTACATCACCACCATGTGTCTTACAGGCACACTCTCCCATGGTACATCACCACCATGTGTCTTACAGGCACACTCTCCCATGGTACATCACCACCATGTGTCTTACAGGCACACTCTCCCATGGTACATCACCACCATGTGTCTTACAGGCACACTCTCCCATGGTACATCACCACCATGTGTCTTACAGGCACACTCTCCCATGGTACATCACCACCATGTGTCTTACAGGCACACTCTCCCATGGTACATCACCACCATGTGTCTTACAGGCACACTCTCCCATGGTACATCACCACCATGTGTCTTACAGGCACACTCTCCCATGGTACATCACCACCATGTGTCTTACAGGCACACTCTCCCATGGTACATCACCACCATGTGTCTTACAGGCACACTCTCCCATGGTACATCACCACCATGTGTCTTACAGGCACACTCTCCCATGGTACATCACCACCATGTGTCTTACAGGCACACTCTCCCATGGTACATCACCACCATGTGTCTTACAGGCACACTCTCCCATGGTACATCACCACCATGTGTCTTACAGGCACACTCTCCCATGGTACATCACCACCATGTGTCTTACAGGCACACTCTCCCATGGTACATCACCACCATGTGTCTTACAGGCACACTCTCCCATGGTACATCACCACCATGTGTCTTACAGGCACACTCTCCCATGGTACATCACCACCATGTGTCTTACAGGCACACTCTCCCATGGTACATCACCACCATGTGTCTTACAGGCACACTCTCCCATGGTACATCACCACCATGTGTCTTACAGGCACACTCTCCCATGGTACATCACCACCATGTGTCTTACAGGCACACTCTCCCATGGTACATCACCACCATGTGTCTTACAGGCACACTCTCCCATGGTACATCACCACCATGTGTCTTACAGGCACACTCTCCCATGGTACATCACCACCATGTGTCTTACAGGCACACTCTCCCATGGTACATCACCACCATGTGTCTTACAGGCACACTCTCCCATGGTACATCACCACCATGTGTCTTACAGGCACACTCTCCCATGGTACATCACCACCATGTGTCTTACAGGCACACTCTCCCATGGTACATCACCACCATGTGTCTTACAGGCACACTCTCCCATGGTACATCACCACCATGTGTCTTACAGGCACACTCTCCCATGGTACATCACCACCATGTGTCTTACAGGCACACTCTCCCATGGTACATCACCACCATGTGTCTTACAGGCACACTCTCCCATGGTACATCACCACCATGTGTCTTACAGGCACACTCTCCCATGGTACATCACCACCATGTGTCTTACAGGCACACTCTCCCATGGTACATCACCACCATGTGTCTTACAGGCACACTCTCCCATGGTACATCACCACCATGTGTCTTACAGGCACACTCCCATGGTACATCACCACCATGTGTCTTACAGGCACACTCTCCCATGGTACATCACCACCATGTGTCTTACAGGCACACTCTCCCATGGTACATCACCACCATGTGTCTTACAGGCACACTCTCCCATGGTACATCACCACCATGTGTCTTACAGGCACACTCTCCCATGGTACATCACCACCATGTGTCTTACAGGCACACTCTCCCATGGTACATCACCACCATGTGTCTTACAGGCACACTCTCCCATGGTACATCACCACCATGTGTCTTACAGGCACACTCTCCCATGGTACATCACCACCATGTGTCTTACAGGCACACTCTCCCATGGTACATCACCACCATGTGTCTTACAGGCACACTCTCCCATGGTACATCACCACCATGTGTCTTACAGGCACACTCTCCCATGGTACATCACCACCATGTGTCTTACAGGCACACTCTCCCATGGTACATCACCACCATGTGTCTTACAGGCACACTCTCCCATGGTACATCACCACCATGTGTCTTACAGGCACACTCTCCCATGGTACATCACCACCATGTGTCTTACAGGCACACTCTCCCATGGTACATCACCACCATGTGTCTTACAGGCACACTCTCCCATGGTACATCACCACCATGTGTCTTACAGGCACACTCTCCCATGGTACATCACCACCATGTGTCTTACAGGCACACTCTCCCATGGTACATCACCACCATGTGTCTTACAGGCACACTCTCCCATGGTACATCACCACCATGTGTCTTACAGGCACACTCTCCCATGGTACATCACCACCATGTGTCTTACAGGCACACTCTCCATGGTACATCACCACCATGTGTCTTACAGGCACACTCTCCCATGGTACATCACCACCATGTGTCTTACAGGCACACTCTCCCATGGTACATCACCACCATGTGTCTTACAGGCACACTCTCCCATGGTACATCACCACCATGTGTCTTACAGGCACACTCTCCCATGGTACATCACCACCATGTGTCTTACAGGCACACTCTCCCATGGTACATCACCACCATGTGTCTTACAGGCACACTCTCCCATGGTACATCACCCCATGTGTCTTACAGGCACACTCTCCCATGGTACATCACCACCATGTGTCTTACAGGCACACTCTCCCATGGTACATCACCACCATGTGTCTTACAGGCACACTCTCCCATGGTACATCACCACCATGTGTCTTACAGGCACACTCTCCCATGGTACATCACCACCATGTGTCTTACAGGCACACTCTCCCATGGTACATCACCACCATGTGTCTTACAGGCACACTCTCCCATGGTACATCACCACCATGTGTCTTACAGGCACACTCCCATGGTACATCACCCCATGTGTCTTACAGGCACACTCTCCATGGTACATCACCACCATGTGTCTTACAGGCACACTCTCCCATGGTACATCACCACCATGTGTCTTACAGGCACACTCTCCATGGTACATCACCACCATGTGTCTTACAGGCACACCCCCTCTCCCATGGTACATCACCCCATGTGTTTACAGGCACACTCTCCATGGTACATCACCCCATGTGTCTTACAGGCACACTCTCCCATGGTACATCACCACCATGTGTCTTACAGGCACACTCTCCATGGTACATCACCACCATGTGTCTTACAGGCACACTCTCCCATGGTACATCACACCATGTGTTACAGGCACACTCTCCCATGGTACATCACCACCATGTGTCTTACAGGCACACTCTCCCATGGTACATCACCACCATGTGTCTTACAGGCACACTCTCCCATGGTACATCACCACCATGTGTCTTACAGGCACACTCTCCCATGGTACATCACCACC
>WNGS01025133.1:32554-43378 GCA_020271785.1 Procambarus virginalis | reverse complement strand
GGCTGTCGTCACCAACACTGGTGGTGGGCGAGGCTGTCGTCACCACACTGGAGGTGGGCGAGGCTGTCGTCACCAACACTGTGGTGGGCGAGGCTGTCGTCACCAACACTGGTGGTGGGCGAGGCTGTCGTCACAAACACTGGTGGGGGCGAGGCTGTCGTCACCAACACTGGTGGTGGGCGAGGCTGTCGTCACCAACACTGTTGGTGGGCGAGGCTGTCGTCACCAACACTGGTGGTGGGCGAGGCTGTCGTCACCAACACTGGTGGTGGGCGAGGCTGTCACCACCAACACTGGTGGTGGGCGAGGCTGTCGTCACCAACACTGGTGGGGGCGAGGCTGTCGTCACCAACACTGGTGGTGGGCGAGGCTGTCATCACCAACACTGGTGGTGGGCGAGGCTGTCACCACCAACACTGGTGGTGGGCGAGGCTGTCTCACCAACACTGGTGGTGGGCGAGGCTGTCGTCACCAACACTGTAGGTGGGCGAGGCTGTCGTCACCAACACTGGTGGTGGGCGAGGCTGTCACCACCAACACTGGTGGTGGGCGAGGCTGTCGTCACCAACACTGGTGGTGGGCGAGGCTGTCGTCACCAACACTGGTGGTGGCGAGGCTGTCGTCCCCAACACTGGGGTGGGCGAGGGTGTCATCACCAGCTTGTGACTCACGCCGTGTTAAAACGTGTTTCCAGTCAACAAAAAAATGATCTTGTAAGATGGAGCTGCCATCTGCTGCCAGCTCTTGTGAATAACTCTGGCCCTAACTTGAATACCTTGCGTGCATAATGCTCCAGTCATGTACATGTATTCACAGCACGAGTTTTAAGTCTTGTACTTCAAGTGTTAAATACATCACGTTATGACAATATTGCCTCTCCTCCCGCACATTGTTATCTTCAGCCAGATATCTATATCATACTTAATATTCCGGAGGGGAATAATCAGGATACTTTCGATTAATTTCCAGGTGTGATGCGTTCTTCACTACGGTCATCACCTTGGGATCTGCCACACTGCTCCACACACTAATCTGTCAAGATCCTCAGTGAAAAACGTAACATTCTGTATGAAGTTTGGCATGTCAACAGTGGCTTTATTTAGGACGGGTAAAGGGTAATGAGCGCCGTGTCGGCGTCGATGTGACAGTTTAGACAGCCAGACAGAGGACAATGTTGTGTATGACCCAGGCAGCGAGTGGGGGACCCTCACCACACCAGTGAGGTGTGAGAGTAGTAGTAGTAGGGACTCCCCCGCGCACCCTCACCCACCGTACACACATCCCACCAGCCGATCTCAACCCATGGTGAGTGGCGCCACCAAAGGTCCTCCCATGTCAATGAGGAAGTCATAACTTCTCACACCACAAAACGTCTATGGTAATTATTCTTCAGCCTTCAACCTTGACTCGCCCGTTCAATCCCCGCCCAAGGACGACCTGCTCCGAGCTCGTCACTTATATTGCCAGAACCCGCTCGACGGAGGTCCGTCCTCGAGCATGATCACCAAGTGTGAGGGAAATGTTGACAATAATATCCAAGTGTACACGTTCACTGGCGGCAGATAACAGCACCAAACTCTACTACCAACGACAACGTTTTTGTTCAGTGTTTTCCTTGTTCATAGATCAGTTTGGTTAGTGTACCTCGGGTAACGTTAAGTCCAGATACGTTAGTGCAGCTCTTGTGGCTAGGCTGGTGAGGACACCTTAGTACAGGTTATATCACCAAAACTTTGGTTAAGTCAACGTAATTGTGTGAGAGTGTTGAAACCTTGCAGTGGCAGAGTGCATGTGTCCCGCACTGTATCACACCTGCAGTGGCGGACACACAAGGAAGAGATGCGACTTTGTGAACGTCTAAGGAGGCCAGTGACTCAAGCTTACCAGTGTCTCCAGGGACCTGGGACCACAGAATCACAAGTCCAGTGTGCTGTCCGCTCGGCCGACCGGCTCCAGCAGACCAACTCTCCTCCCTACTGCCTCCAGCACCCCAACACTCCTCCCTACTGCCTCCAGCACCCCAACACTCCTCCCTACTGCCTCCAGCACCCCAACTCTCCTCCCTACTGCCTCCAGCACCCCAACTTTCCTCCCTACTGCCTCCAACATCCCCAACTCTCCTCTCTACTGCCTCCAGCACCCCAACTTTCCTCCCTACTGCCTCCAGCACCCCAACTTCCCTCCCTACTGCCTCCAGCACCCCAACTTTCCTCCCTACTGCCTCCAGCACCCCAACTTTCCTCCCTACTGCCTCCAGCACCCCAACTTTCCTCCCTACTGCCTCCAGCACCCCAACTTTCCTCCCTACTGCCTCCAGCACCCCAACACTCCTCCCTACTGCCTCCAGCACCCCAACTTTCCTCCCTACTGCCTCCAGCACCCCAACTTTCCTCCCTACTGCCCCCAGCACCCCAACTTCCCTCCCTACTGCCCCCAGCACCCCAACACTCCTCCCTACTGCCTCCAGCACCCCAACTTTCCTCTCTACTGCCTCCAGCACCCCAGCTTCCCTCCCTACTGCCTCCAGCACCCCAACTCTCCTCCCTACTGCCTCCAGCACCCCAACTTTCCTCCCTACTGCCTCCAGCACCCCAACTTTCCTCCCTACTGCCTCCAGCACCCCAACTTTCCTCCCTACTGCCTCCAGCACCCCAACTTTCCTCCCTACTGCCTCCAGCACCCCAACACTCCTCCCTACTGCCTCCAGCACCCCAACACTCCTCCCTACTGCCTCCAGCACCCCAACTCTCCTCCCTACTGCCTCCAGCACCCCAACACTCCTCCCTACTGCCTCCAGCACCCCAACTCTCCTCCCTACTGCCTCCAGCACCCCAACACTCCTCCCTACTGCCTCCAGCACCCCAACTCTCCTCCCTACTGCCTCCAGCACCCCAACACTCCTCCCTACTGCCTCCAGCACCCCAACACTCCTCCCTACTGCCTCCAGCACCCCAACTCTCCTCCCTACTGCCTCCAGCACCCCAACACTCCTCCCTACTGCCTCCAGCACCCCAACTCCCCTCCCTACTGCCTCCAGCACCCCAACTTTCCTCCCTACTGCCTCAGTATGGTAATAGTCGACTATATGTGCTGAAGTGAAGAGGTTCCTTAGCCGGTCTGTGAGGAAACGCGACTACACAAGGATTAAAGACTTCCTCCGGCATGTGCGGTGGAAGGATGAACTTGAGGAGCAGACAGTGCTGGAGACAGAGTGCAACACACTGGTTAGGAAGAGGCACTAGGGAAGAACACCGAGGGTTAACACACGGGCCAGGAATATTAACGAGCTAAATACTACACGGAGAAGACAAGCACACATGAAAGAAAACGGAGAAACGAGGCCAATAGGAAGGCACTAATGAGGATTAGACAAGAGTATACTAGAGTCTGAAGAGAAGAGGAGAGGCTGGTTAAGAACGATGTAGCGGAAATGTTAGAACACAGCCCCAGGCTGCAACACAGCCCCAGGCTGCAACACAGCCCCAGGCTGCAACACAGCCCCAGGCTGCAACACAGCCCCAGGCTGCAACACAGCCCAAGGCTGCAACACAGCCCCAGGCTGCAACACAGCCCCAGCCTGCAACATAGCCCCAGCCTGCAACATAGCCCCAGCCTGCAACACAGCCCCAGGCTGCAACACAGCCCCAGGCTGCAACACAGCCCCAGGCTACAACATAGCCCCAGGCTGCAACACAGCCCCAGCCTGCAACACAGCCCCAGGCTGCAACACAGCCCCAGGCTGCAACACAGCCCCAGGCTGCAACACAGCCCCAGGCTGCAACACAGTCCCAGGCTGCAGCATAGCCCCAGCCTGCAACACAGCCCCAGGCTGCAGCATAGCCCCAGCCTGCAACACAGCCCAGGCTGCAACACAGCCCCAGGCTGCAACACAGCCCCAGGCTGCAACATAGCCCCAGGCTGCAACACAGTCCCAGGCTGCAACACAGCCCCAGGCTGCAACACAGTCCCAGGCTGCAACACAGTCCCAGGCTGCAACACAGCCCCAGGCTGCAACACAGCCCCAGGCTGCAACACAGTCCCAGGCTGCAACACAGTCCCAGGCTGCAGCATAGCCCCAGCCTGCAACACAGCCCCAGGCTGCAACATAGCCCCAGGCTGCAACACAGCCCAGGCTGCAACATAGCCACAGGCTGCAACACAGCCCCAGGCTGCAGCATAGCCCCAGCCTGCAGCATAGCCCCAGCCTGCAACACAGCCCCAGGCTGCAACACAGCCCCAGCCTGCAACACAGCCCCAGGCTGCAGCATAGCCCCAGCCTGCAACACAGCCCCAGGCTGCAACACAGCCCCAGGCTGCAACACAGCCCCAGGCTGCAACACAGTCCCAGGCTGCAGCATAGCCCCAGGCTGCAACATAGCCCCAGCCTGCAACACAGCCCCATGCTGCAACACAGCCCCAGGCTGCAACATAGCCCCAGGCTGCAACACAGCCCCAGGCTGCAACATAGCCACAGGCTGCAACACAGCCCCAGGCTGGCTGCAACATAGCCCCAGGCTGCAACACAGCCCCAGGCTGCAACACAGCCCCAGGCTGCAACACAGCCCCAGGCTGCAACACAGCCCCAGGCTGCAGCATAGCCCCAGCCTGCAACACAGCCCCAGGCTGCAACACAGCCCCAGGCTGCAACACAGCCCCAGGCTGCAACACAGCCCCAGGCTGCAACACAGCCCCAGGCTGCAGCACAGCCCCAGCCTGCAACACAGCCCCAGCCTGCAACACAGCCCCAGGCTGCAACACAGCCCCAGGCTGCAACACAGTCCCAGGCTGCAACACAGTCCCAGGCTGCAACACAGCCCCAGGCTGCAACACAGCCCCAGGCTGCAACACAGCCCCAGGCTGCAACATAGCCCCAGGCTGCAACACAGCCATACAAGACAACACACAACGACACAAGAACAACACAACACCAGCAACACAACAAGAGCAACACAACACCAGCAACACAAGAAGAGCAACACAACACCAGCAACACAACAAGAGCAACACAACACCAGCAACACAACAAGAGCAACACAACACCAGCAACACAACAAGAGCAACACAACACCAGCAACACAACAAGAGTAACACAACACCAGCAACACAAGAAGAGCAACACAACACCAGCAACACAACACCAGCAACACAAAAAGAGCAACACAACACCAGCAACACAAGAAGAGCAACACAACACCAGCAACACAAGAAGAGCAACACAACACCAGCAACACAAGAAGAGCAACACAACACCAGCAACACAAGAAGAGCAACACAACACCAGCAACACAGCAACACAACACCAGCAACACAACACCAGCAACACAAGAAGAGCAACACAACACCAGCAACACAAGAAGAGCAACACAACACCAGCAACACAACACCAGCAACACAAAAAGAGCAACACAACACCAGCAACACAAGAAGAGCAACACAACACCAGCAACACAAGAAGAGCAACACAACACCAGCAACACAACAAGAGCAACACAACACTAGCAACACAACACCAGCAACACAAGAAGAGCAACACAACACCAGCAACACAAGAAGAGCAACACAAGAAGAGCAACACAACACCAGCAACACAACAAGAGCAACACAACACCAGCAACACAACACCAGCAACACAACACCAGCAACACAACAAGAGCAACACAAGAAGAGCAACACAACACCAGCAACACAAGAAGAGCAACACAACACCAGCAACACAAGAAGAGCAACACAACAGCAACACAAGAAGAGCAACACAACACCAGCAACACAAGAAGAGCAACACAACACCAGCAACACAAGAAGAGCAACACAACACCAGCAACACAGCAAGAGCAACACAACACCAGCAACACAGCAACACAACACCAGCAACACAGCAACACAACAAGAGCAACACCAGCAACACAACACCAGCAACACAACACCAGCAACACAAGAAGAGCAACACAACACCAGCAACACAACACCAACAACACAACAAGAGCAACACAACACCAGCAACACAACAAGAGCAACACAACACCAGCAACACAAGAAGAGCAACACAACACCAGCAACACAAGAAGAGCAACACAACACCAGCAACACAAGAAGAGCAACACAACACCAGCAACACAACACCAGCAACACAGCAAGAGCAACACAACACCAGCAACACAACAAGAGCAACACAAGAAGAGCAACACAACACCAGCAACACAAGAAGAGCAGCACAACACCAGCAACACAACACCAGCAACACAGCAAGAGCAACACAACACCAGCAACACAGCAAGAGCAACACAACACCAGCAACACAGCAAGAGCAACACCAGCAACACAGCAACACAGCAAGAGCAACACCAGCAACACAGCAACACAGCAAGAGCAACACAGCAAGAGCAACACAACACCAGCAACACAGCAAGAGCAACACAACACCAGCAACACAGCAAGAGCAACACAACACAGCAACACAGCAAGAGCAACACCAGCAACACAGCAAGAGCAACACAACACCAGCAACACAGCAAGAGCAACACAACACCAGCAACACAGCAAGAGCAACACCACAAGAGCAACACAACAAGAGCAACACAACACCAGCAACACAGCAAGAGCAACACCAGCAACACAGCAAGAGCAACACCAGCAACACAGCAAGAGCAACACCAGCAACACAGCAAGAGCAACACAACACCAGCAACACAGCAAGAGCAACACAACACCAGCAACACAGCAAGAGCAACACCACAAGAGCAACAGGCCTGGTGGCAACGTTAAGTATTGACTGTGAATATTCCACATTGTAAACAGGTGGTGATAATGGGACACTTTACATAATGAGCGCTCAGGCATTGTGGCACAGTCTTGACCTCTGTGTCCAACGGCCTCAAGATAATGTTATACAACATGTCTGCTGCCAATTGTAACCAATTACTGCTGGGCTCCAGCTCTTGGACCGCTGTCATGTGTGTTATCCACACACGGCCGTTCCCTCGCCTGGCCTGATAGTGCACGCGCACACTGGTCCAGACTCGTCACCCTGGTCCGGGGGTAGGGTGGCAGTTTCAGCGCCATCTACGAGTCCGCACCCGTACTGCCCAAGAGTCAAATAGAAAGAAAGATCTCGGGGTTGATATCACACCGAACCTGTCCCCAGAAGCCCACATCGAAAGGATATCATCAGCGGCATATGCTAGACTGGCCAACATAAGAGCTGCCTTTAGAAACTTGTGTAAGGAACCGTTCAGGACCCTGTATACCACCTATGTCAAACCAATCCTGGAATATGCAGCTCCAATCTGGAGTCCATACCTAGTTAAACACAAGACAAAGTTAAGAGAAGATTCCATGGTATGCCACCAGACTGGTCCCGGAACTGAGAGGTATGAGCTACGAGGAAAGGCTAAAGGAGCTGAACCTCACATCCCTGGAAAACAGAAGAGTAAGGGGAGACATGATAACCACCTACAAAAATCTCAGGGGAATTGACAGGGTGGACAAAGACAAACTCTTCACCACGGGTGGGACACTAACAAGGAAGGGGGCATAGGTGTAAACCTAGTACCCAAATGAGCCACAGAGACATTAGATTTTTTTCAGTGTCAGAGTAGTTAGTAAATGGAATGCACTAGGCAGTGATGTGGTGGAGGCTGACTCCATACACAGTTTCAAATGTAGATATGATAGAGCCCAATAGGCTCAGGAACCTGCAGGCTCTCTTTACTACACGAACAGAAGAATCTGTTCGAACTACCTGGCTTTGGGACAGAGGGAACTGGCCAGCCCTCCGTTCAGAGCTTGAAGTAACCGATTGGAATGCTTTCCTCCAGGGGGCGTGAACAGCCAAGCAAAAGCGTTCACCAGTCGCATACTGGACCGTCAGCATAGGCATATCCCTCACCGGCAGTATGTGACCAAGCCCACTGGTCAGCCTTGGTTTGGCTTCAGCCGCCATCTGGCAGCTGAAGCCAAAATCTAGGTCTGGAGGAGATTTAAACGGCATCCCTCGGTTCATAACAGAAACATTCATAGACAATCTTGTAGTATAATGAAAAAAGCTCAAACGTGGGCTGTATGCAGATGGGAATCAGAAACTGGAAGAAAACCAGCATCGGAAGGGTTGGCTCCAAGGTCTGGTGGTCCCTGGTGAAGGATCGACTGGGCTGCTCATCTGAGGACACAACCCGCCTCTAGATCGGGGGGATACAACTGTGGCAACCAGCAGTCTGTCTTTTACCTTAAAATATTTATTCACATCAAGTACACATTGTTTCTATAAGGCAGGTGGCGGGGGACGAGCCGGAGCTCTCAACGCTTCACCAAGATGTGAAAGGGAAGTCAAGCATCTTTGATTAATAATATCTTAACCCGCAGAGAGCTAAATTGCCTATTATTTATCATGAACTAACAACTTATCTGGCACATGTTGCTGGTGTGCACAAGACCAATTGTTAACCATTATTTGCATTGCATTCACGTTCACTTTCTCTTTTTTTGTTATCCTGTTCCCTTGCTAGCATTGCCTTATATACAGCAAGCACACGGCGTGTGTGCCTGCGGTGCTGCATCATCCCTCACACACCAGCCTGGTTGTACAGTGTGTCTCTCACGTCTTACTGAAGGCTCCGCATATACTGCCACTGTCAACTACACCAATTGGATCACGGAGAGAGAAAATGACTGCGGGTATAAAATGTTGAGAGCATTTAAATATTTCATAAAAGTATCGCTCCTTGCAATTCTGATTCGGAATGAGAGAAGAGGTGCGTGGCAGGCTGCCAGGTGCTTGTCACCACCAGCTGTGGTGAGGTCATCAGCGGGGTGAAGTGCCAGCTGCCTGGAACATACCTAGAGAAGGTCTCGAGAGTTAGTCTACTCCCCGAGCCCGGCCTGAGGCCAGGCTCGACTTGTGATAACTTGGTCCAACAGGCTATTGCTTGGAGTGGCCCGCAGGCCCACATATCCACAACAGCCTTGTTGGTCCGGCACTTTTTGCAAGGACTTGTCTAAGTGCCTCTTTAATACCTCCATCTAGTGTACCAACAACTAGGCGAGTACCTTTGTACCGGCAATATTTATAATGCTTGCTGGGAGTGTGCTGAACAGCCGTGGACCTTTGATGTTCAGTGTTCTATGACTGTGCCTATGGCACCTCCACTCCTCACTGGTTCTATTCTGCATTTCCTTCCGTATCTTTCGTCCCAGTATGTTATTCTACTGTGTAAATTTAGATGTTTTACGCTAGGCAGCTGCCTGACTACATGAGGCCAGCAGGTGTGGTACAGAGGCCAGCAGGTGTGGTACGGACGCCAGCAGCTGTGGTACGGACGTCAGCAGCTGTGGTACGGACGTCAGCAGGTGTGGTACGGACGCCAGCAGCTGTGGTAGACGTCAGCAGGTGTGGTACAGAGGCCAGCAGGTGCGGTACGACGTCGCAGGTGTGGTACGGGACGTCAGCAGGTGTGGGTACGGACGTCAGCAGGTGTGGTACGGACGTCAGCAGGTGTGGTACGGACGTCAGCAGCTGTGGGTACGGACGTCAGCAGCTGTGTGTACGGACGTCAGGTGTGGTACGGACGTCAGCAGGTGTGGTACTGAGGCCAGCAGGTGTGGTACGGACGTCAGCAGGTGTCGGTACGACGTCAGCAGGTGTGGTACGGACGTCAGCAGGTGTGGTACTGAGGCCAGCAGCTGGGAACATTTGGTCTCCTACAGAGGTGTCTACAGCTGCCTACTCGTCCTCTGGCAAGATAAGGAGGACACACTATCTCCTCGACGGACACGTGTCATGGCTGCGCGAGGTGGAAGGTATACACAGGGAGACACATGCCCAGGTCCTGCACCCTCACATTCCTCCTTCATTCCGCCAGCATGAGAACAGTTCCTGGCTTCCACATTTCAAGACAGCACTGATGGAATGACAGCTGACTACCTCCCTGACTGTGGAATGACAGCTGACGACCTCCCTGACTGTGGAATGACAGCTGACGACCTCCCTGACTGTGAATGACAGCTGACGACCTCCCTGACTGTTGGGAATGACAGCTGACGACCTCCCTGATGTGGGGAATGACAGCTGACGACTCCCTGACTGTGGAATGACAGCTGACGACCTCCCTGACTGTGGAATGACAGCTGACGACCTCCCTGACTGTGGAATGACAGCTGACGACCCTCCCTGACTGTGGACGGACAGCTGACGACCATCCCTGACTGTGGAATGACAGCTGACGACCTCCCTGACTGTGGAAGACAGCTGACGACCTCCCTGACTGTGGAATGACCAGACTGCGACCTCCCTGACTGTGGAATGACAGCTGACGACATCCCTGACTGTGGAATGACAGCTGACGACCTCCCTGACTGTGAATGACAGCTGACGACCCTCCTGACTGTGGAATGACAGCTGACGACCTCCCTGACTGTGGAATGACAGCTGACGACCTCCCTGACTGTGAATGACAGCTGACGACCTCCCTGACTGTGGAATGACAGCTGACGACCTCCCTGACTGTGGAATGACAACTGACGACCTCCCTGACTGTGGAATGACAACTGACGACCTCCCTGACTGTGGAATGACAACTGACGACCTCCCTGACTGTGGAATGACAGCTGACGACCTCCTTGGCTGTGGAATGACAGCTGACGACCTCCCTGACTGGAATGACAGCTGACGACCTCCTTGACTGTGGAATGACAGCTGACGACCTCCCCGACTGTTGAATTGACAGCTGACGACCTCCTTGGCTGTGGAATGACAGCTGACGACCTCCCTGACTGGAATGACGCTGACGACCTCCTTGACTGTGGAATGACAGCTGACGACCTCCCTGACTG
>WNGS01025126.1:314622-335563 GCA_020271785.1 Procambarus virginalis | reverse complement strand
AAGTGTTACTAGAGCGTCAGAGAGTGGGAGGAAGTGTTACTAGAGCGTCAGAGAGCGGGTGGAAGTGTACTAGAGCGTCAGAGAGCGGGGAGGAAGTGTTACTAGAGCGTCAGAGAGCGGGAGGAAGTGTTACTAGAGCGTCAGAGAGTGGTAGGAAGTGTTACTAGAGCGTCAGAGAGGGAGGAAGTGTTACTAGAGC
The DNA here is from genome assembly GCA_020271785.1 of Procambarus virginalis. Classification (NCBI taxonomy): domain Eukaryota; kingdom Metazoa; phylum Arthropoda; class Malacostraca; order Decapoda; family Cambaridae; genus Procambarus; species Procambarus virginalis. The sequence continues at coordinate 335,364 of WNGS01025126.1, read as the reverse complement.
GTCAGAGAGTGGGAGGAAGTGTTACTAGAGCGTCAGAGAGCGGGAGGAAGTGTTACTAGAGCGTCAGAGAGGGGAGGAAGTGTTACTAGAGCGTCAGAGAGCGGGAGGAAGTGTTTTACTAGAGCGTCAGAGAGCGGGGAGGAAGTGTTACTAGAGCGTCAGAGAGTGGTAGGAAGTGTTACTAGAGCGTCAGAGAGCGTCAGAGAGCGGGAGGAAGTGTTACTAGAGCGTCAGAGAGCGGGAGGAAGTGTTACTAGAGCGTCAGAGAGCGGGAGGAAGTGTTACTAGAGCGTCAGAGAGTGGGAGGAAGTGTTACTAGAGCGTCAGAGAGTGGGAGGAAGTGTTACTAGAGCGTCAGAGAGCGGGAGGAAGTGTTACTAGAGCGTCAGAGAGGCGGGAGGAAGTGTTACTAGAGCGTCAGAGAGCGGGAGGAAGTGTTACTAGAGCGTCAGAGAGCGGGGAGGAAGTGCTACTAGAGCGTCAGAGAGCGGGAGGAAGTGTTACTAGAGCGTCAGAGAGTGGGAGGAAGTGTTACTAGAGCGTCAGAGAGTGGGAGGAAGTGTTACTAGAGCGTCAGAGAGTGGGAGGAAGTGTTACTAGAGCGTCAGAGAGCGGGAGGAAGTGTTACTAGAGCGTCAGAGAGTGGGAGGAAGTGTTACTAGAGCGTCAGAGAGCGGGGAGGAAGTGTTACTAGAGCGTCAGAGAGTGGGAGGAAGTGTTACTAGAGCGTCAGAGAGCGGGGAGGAAGTGTTACTAGAGCGTCAGAGAGTGGGAGGAAGTGTTACTAGAGCGTCAGAGAGTGGTAGGAAGTGTTACTAGAGCGTCAGAGAGCGGGGGAGGAAGTGTTACTAGAGCGTCAGAGAGCGGGAGGAAGTGTTACTAGAGCGTCAGAGAGCGGGGAGGAAGTGTTACTAGAGCGTCAGAGAGCGGGGAGGAAGTGTTACTAGAGCGTCAGAGAGCGGGGAGGAAGTGTTACTAGAGCGTCAGAGAGCGGGGAGGAAGTGTTACTAGAGCGTCAGAGAGTGGTAGGAAGTGTTACTAGAGCGTCAGAGAGTGGTAGGAAGTGTTACTAGAGCGTCAGAGAGCGTCAGAGAGTGGTAGGAAGTGTTACTAGAGCGTCAGAGAGCGTCAGAGAGTGGTAGGAAGTGTTACTAGAGCGTCAGAGAGCGTCAGAGAGTGGTAGGAAGTGTTACTAGAGCGTCAGAGAGTGGGAGGAAGTGTTACTAGAGCGTCAGAGAGCGGGGAGGAAGTGTTACTAGAGCGTCAGAGAGTGGTAGGAAGTGTTACTAGAGCGTCAGAGAGTGGGTGGAAGTGTTACTAGAGCGTCAGAGAGTGGGAGGAAGTGTTACTAGAGCGTCAGAGAGCGGGAGGAAGTGTTACTAGAGCGTCAGAGAGTGGGGAGGAAGTGTTACTAGAGCGTCAGAGAGTGGGAGGAAGTTTACTAGAGCGTCAGAGAGCGGGAGGAAGTGTTACTAGAGCGTCAGAGAGTGGGGAGGAAGTGTTACTAGAGCGTCAGAGAGTGGGAGGAAGTGTTACTAGAGCGTCAGAGAGTGGGGAGGAAGTGTTACTAGAGCGTCAGAGAGCGGGAGGAAGTGTTACTAGAGCGTCAGAGAGTGGGAGGAAGTGTTACTAGAGCGTCAGAGAGTGGGAGGAAGTGTTACTAGAGCGTCAGAGAGTGGGGAGGAAGTGTTACTAGAGCGTCAGAGAGTGGGAGGAAGTGTTACTAGAGCGTCAGAGATATAAATTGTTGTGTTATGCCGCCAAAACTTGGTATGTAGAGGTCAACCGTCCTGCTAATAGAACGGCGCCTTTTGACGAATACTCTTCCCAAGACCAACAATTGTCGTACTAGAAAATGGTAGCGGCTCGTGAAACTGCAGCCCATTCTCTTGTGTTGGTAGTACTTATAGTAACGATGAGGACCAAAGTAAATATATCGACGTACAACGCTATTAGAAAGTAGAAATCTGAACTATTGAATTTAGACAAACCAGAAAAGGTTTTATATTTATGTTGCAAAGACAACCTTAACTAACTGAACCTCCTAGGCCTAATACGCTCAATCTGAGGCCTAATATCGTACATATATGTGTGCTATACTAGACATAGGAATATATATATTTTTTTTAGCTTTATTTTTCCAGACTATAAAGTGATTAGTACTATATACTTCACTTCCGGCTATAAAGAGTCTATAATTAAGACTATAATTAAGACTTCAGACTATAAAGTGATTAGTAAGTTCTATTATGTAATGACTTAGTAGGTCAACGTTTGTACTATGGTGCACATACAACAACTACTGTCTAAACAGGAGGATGGGTCGCGACGTTGACATACTGTGCCGTTCTCTGTTGTGTTAGGATAAGGTCACTTACGCCCGAGAGTTGTTGACGTTGGCAGACTTGAGGAGGACGGGCTGGATCACGGGGCCAAGTGTTGACGTTGGCAGACTTGAGGAGGACGGGCTGGATCACGGGGCAAGTGTGACGTTGGCAGACTTGAGGTGGACGGGCTGGATCACGGGGCCAAGTGTTGACGTTGGCAGACTTGAGGAGGACGGGCTGGATCACGGGGCCAAGTGTTGACGTTGGGAGACTTGAGGAGGACGGGCTGGATCACGGGGCCAAGTGTTGACGTTGGCAGACTTGAGGAGGACGGGCTGGATCACGGGGCCAAGTGTTGACGTGGCAGACTTGAGGAGGACGGGCTGGATCACGGGGCAAGTGTTGACGTTGGCAGACTTGAGGTGGACGGGCTGGATCACGGGGCCAAGTGTTGACGTTGGCAGACTTGAGGAGGACGGGCTGGATCACGGGGCCAAGTGTTGACGTTGGCAGACTTGAGGAGGACGGGCTGGATCACGGGGCCAAGTGTTGACGTTGGCAGACTTGAGGAGGACGGGCTGGATCACGGGGCCAAGTGTTGACGTTGGCAGACTTGAGGAGGACGGGCTGGATCACGGGGCCAAGTGTTGACGTTGGCAGACTTGAGGTGGACGGGTGGATCACGGGGCCAAGTGTGACGTTGGCAGACTTGAGGAGGACGGGCTGGATCACGGGCCAAGTGTTGACGTTGGGAGACTTGAGGAGGACGGGCTGGATCACGGGGCCAAGTGTTGACGTTGGCAGACTTGAGGAGGACGGGCTGGATCACGGGGCCAAGTGTTGACGTTGGCAGACTTGAGGAGGACGGGCTGGATCACGGGGCCAAGTGTTGACGTTGGCAGACTTGAGGAGGACGGGCTGGATCACGGGGCCAAGTGTTGACGTTGGCAGACTTGAGGAGGACGGGCTGGATCACGGGGCCAAGTGTTGACGTTGGCAGACTTGAGGAGGACGGGCTGGATCACGGGGCCAAGTGTTGACGTTGGGAGACTTGAGGAGGACGGCTGGATCACGGGGCCAAGTGTTGACGTTGGCAGACTTGAGGAGGACGGGCTGGATCACGGGGCCAAGTGTTAACGTTGGGAGACTTGAGGAGGACGGGCTGGATCACGGGGCCAAGTGTGACATCGCTGTCAAGTGTGTTATGTCGGTCTTGTCTGAGGTCAACCCCTAGAGTTGGCCTAAATAATCGCCCCCGGTGGGCTCGAACCACCAACCTTTCGGTTAACAGCCGAACGCGCTAACAATTGTGCCACGGAGGCATGAGAAACGTACTTAACAAACTTGTAATAAACGGAATTACTTAGATATCGAAGTGTGATAATTATCTAAGTTTACTTGAGAGCTACTTATAGTGGCCTCGATGAGGACAGGAGGCCGGCGGCTTGTCGAAGGTCCGCCATTTGCCTTGATGATCTTTCCTTATGACGATAATTCCTATAGTGTCCTAATGCCTAAAGTAACCTTGTGTCTAGTGGTCACGACGGAGACAGGAAGCCGGCAGCTTGTCAATATTCCTCCATTTTTTCTTAAGTTTCCTCCTCTTTTTCTTTCTTAATTTTCCTCCATTACCCCCACAAAAAAAGAGATAAAAAAAACACTCTGGGGTTGGAGTCCCTGTGCTTCTTTTACCAACTTCGAGGTTAACTCCGGAGCTGGAGCCCCTGGAGCAGTTGGTTGTTGCCTTCAACCTCGTTCTGACAGTTCCTGCGACGGCGCTGGAACCAGTCATATTGGCGTTTGCCTTTCCAATCAAGACTTTCGGCGCTGTGGAGAGGGGGACCAGCTGCATGGGTAGCAGCTTCTCCCCCTGTATCAACCTACCATGGCTTAGCACCCTGGAGAGGCCACTCCAGACCGACAACCAGAACGGAACTCCATAGTCTCCTGAGACAGATGGACGCCTACTACTGGGATGGTCCACCAGTTTTTACATTCTTGTAAAGCCACTAGCACGCATTGCGTCTTGGGCAGGTCCTTTATCCTAATACGGCTAAGTCCTAAGATTAATATTAATCTTAATTATTAACTCTGGAATGCGACCCGTCAAATCGTTTCACTGCTGGGTGAAGAGAGGCGCAATGTTAAGGATTGGAACCCAGTCAATCCTCCCCGGCCAGGATACGAACCCAGACTAAATTGTTCGCGAAGTGCTGGGGCTAGTGTTTCACCACTGCACCACGGGGACTGATGCACGGGGACCAATCATTGAAAGTTGCACAACAATTGGGAACTCTAATAAGAAAGTCAACTTTATTTTCAAGGAAAATAAAGTTATTGAACTGTAAACATCTCTGGTGCGGCCACATTTGGACTGTTGTATCAAGCATAGAGGCCTCAGCTTCAGAACATATCTGCTTTGGAGAAAGTACAACACAGAGCGACAAAAAGCGTCTCAGAACTAAATGGGCTCCCATACCAGGAACGGTTGAGGGCCCCAGGACTAACACAACAAGCCAGACGGGGCATGGTGGCTCCCATACCAGGAACGGTTGAGGGCCCCAGGACTAACACAACAAGCCAGACGGGGCATGGCGGCTCCCATACCAGGAACGGTTGAGGGCCCCAGGACTAACACAGCAAGCCAGACGGGGCATGGTGGCTCCCATACCAGGAACGGTTGAGGGCCACAGGACTAACACACAAGCCAGACGGGGCATGGTGGCTCCCATACCAGGAACGGTTGAGGGCCCAGGACTAACACAACAAGCCAGACGGGGCATGGTGGCTCCCATACCAGGAACGGTTGAGGGCCCCAGGACTAACACAACAAGCCAGACGGGCATGGTGGCTCCCATACCAGGAACGGTTGAGGCCCCAGGACTAACACAACAAGCCAGACGGGGCATGGTGGCTCCCATACCAGGAACGGTTGAGGGCCCCAGGACTAACACAACAAGCCAGACGGGGCATGGTGGCTCCCATACCAGGAACGGTTGAGGGCCACAGGACTAACACAGCAAGCCAGACGGGGCATGGTGGCTCCCATACCAGGACGGTTGAGGGCCCCAGGACTAACACAGCAAGCCAGACGGGCATGGTGGCTCCCATACCAGGAACGGTTGAGGGCCACAGGACTAACACAGCAAGCCAGACGGGGCATGGTGGCTCCCATACCAGGAACGGTTGAGGGCCCCAGGACTAACACAGCAAGCCAGACGGGCATGGTGGCTCCCATACCAGGAACGGTTGAGGGCCACAGGACTAACACAGCAAGCCAGACGGGGCATGGTGGCTCCCATACCAGGAACGGTTGAGGGCCACAGGACTAACACAGCAAGCCAGACGGGGCATGGTGGCTCCCATACCAGGAACGGTTGAGGGCCACAGGACTAACACAGCAAGCCAGACGGGGCATGGTGGCTCCCATACCAGGAACGGTTGAGGGTCACAGGACTAACACAGCAGGCCAGACGGGGCATGGTGGCTCCCATACCAGGAACGGTTGAGGGCCACAGGACTAACACAGCAAGCCACAGTATACAGAACAGTGTACAGTGTACAGAACAGCATACAGTATACAGAACAGTGTACAGTATACAGAACAGAGTACAGTATACTGAACAGTGTACAGTATACAGAACAGTGTACAGTATACATAACAGAGTACAGTATACTGAACAGTGTACAGTTTTACAGACACCGTACAGTATACACAACAGTGTACAGTATACAGAACACATACAGTATACAGAACATACAGTATACAGAACCCCGTACAGTATACAGTATAAAGAAACCCGTACAGTATACGGTATACAGAAGAGTGTAGAGTATACAGAAGTGTACAGTATGCAGAACCCTGTACAGTATACAGAACCCGTACAGTATACATAACAGAACAGTATACAGACACATACAGTATACGGAACAGCGTACAGTAATACAAACAGCGTACAGTATACAGAACAGCATACAGTATACAAAAGCATACAGTATACGAACAGCGTACAGTATACGGAACAGCGACAGAATACGAACAGCGTACAGTATACGGAACAGCGTACAGTATACGGAACAGCGTACAGCATACAGACCAGCGTAACAGCATCGAACAGCGTACAGCATACGGAACAGCGTACAGCATACGGAACAGCGTACAGCATACGGAACAGCGTACAGCATACGGAACAGCGTACAGCATACGGAACAGCGTACATACGGAACAGCGACAGATAGGAACAGCGTACAGCATACGGAACAGCGTACAGCATACGGAACAGCGTACAGCATACGGAACAGCGTACAGCATACGGAACATACAGCAGCGTACAGATACGCATACGGAACAGCGTACAGCATACGGAACAGCGTACAGCATACGGAACAGCGTACAGCATACGGAACGGTACAGCATACGGAACAGCGTACAGCATACGGAACAGCGTACAGCATACGGAACAGCGTACAGCATACGGAACAGCGTACAGCATACGGAACAGCGTACAGTATACGGAACAGCGTACAGCATACGGAACAGCGTACAGCATACGGAACAGCGTACAGCATACGGAACAGCGTACAGTATACGGAACAGCGTACAGTATACGGAACAGCGTACAGTATACGGAACAGCGTACAGTATACGGAACAGCGTACAGTATACGGAACAGCGTACAGTATACGGAACAGCGTACAGTATACGGAACAGCGTACAGTATACGGAACAGCGTACAGTATACGGAACAGCGTACAGTATACGGAACAGCGTACAGTATACGGAACAGCGTACAGTATACGGAACAGCGTACAGTATACGGAACAGCGTACAGTATACGGAACAGCGTACAGTATACGGAACAGCATACAGTATACGGAACAGCGTACAGTATACGGAACAGCGTACAGTATACGGAACAGTGTACAGTATACGGAACAGCGTACAGTATACGGAACAGCGAACAGTGTACAGAACACTGTACCAATAAACCTGTCCAATAACGATGGTCAGCTTTCAGCCTCTGTTACTGCTATTGAATTCAATAGGTTCTTCTCATCCATTGGGTCATCCCTTGCTAATGATATTCCGTCTACCAGTACTAATGTTCAGGACTATCTTACAGGTAACTACCCACAGTCTCTGTACCTAACTCCCGCTAATTCCACTGATGTAAATGAGGTAATCTTTTCCCTTAAGCCAAGTCTAGCGCCCTTGCGGAGATACCAACTCTAATCTACAAAAAAAAATCTCCAGATCTTTAGCTCCTGCCATTGCATTGCTCTACAACAAGTCACTTGAACTCTAAACTTTTCCAGGTATTCTAAAAAAAAGCGAGAGTAACCCCTGTCAATAATTGTGTGATCTCACTGATGTCAACAACTTCAGACCTATATCAATTCTGCCAAACTTGTCAAAAATATTTGAAAAAGTAATCTACAAGCAGCTTTACTCTTATCTAGCCAAACACAATATACTTAACTCCTGTTAATATGGCTTCAGACCCCAAAAAAAGCACTAACGATGCACTTATTAGTATGATTAACTTGATACATGCAGCTCTTGATAAAAATGAGTTCCCTGTTGGGTTATTTGTGGACCTGCGTAAGGCTTTTGACACTGTCAACCACCAAAACCTTCTTCTTAAATTACATCATTATGGAGTCAGAGGACACTCCCTGCAATACCTTCAATCCTACCTTACTGACAGGCTCCAGTATGTTTCTGTGAATAATTCAATGTCTTCCACCCTACCCATCAACATTGGTGTTCCTCAGGGAAGCGTACTTGGCCCTCTCCTCTTTCTCATCTATATTAATGACCTTCCAAATGCCTCTCAACACCTCAAACTAATTCTATTTGCTGACGACACAACCTAGATCTTCTCCAGTCCTGACCCTCTTGCTGTTAATGTCACAGTAAATACTGAACTAAATAAAGCCCATATCTGGCTAACTGCCAACAAACTCACTCTCAACATTGACGTAACTTTTTATATTTTGTTTGGCAATAAATCCTCAAATCAAATTAATCTCAGGATAAACAATACCCAAATTTGTAACAAATTAGATGGCAAATTCCTTGGCGTTCTCATTGATCACAAGCTGAATTTCCAGGGACACATTCTAAATATATCAAAAAAAGTTTCAAAAACTGTTGGCATTCTTTCTAAGATCAGATATTATGTTCCCCGACCTGCCCTGGTGACTCTCTATTACTCCCTCATCTATCCTTATCTCAATTATGGTATTTGTGCTTGGGGTTCTACTACACAAAATCATTTACGCCCTCTAATTACTCAACACAAAGCTGCTATTAGGACAATATCCAACTCTGGCCCCAGACATCACTCGGTACCCTTACTCAAATCTTTAAATATGTTAGATATTAAGTCACTGCACATCCTCTCATGTATACTCTATATATTTAAAACTCTGAACTGCAATGTCAATCCTGAACTTAGAAGCTTCCTAGAAGGTTGTAACAGAACTCCTGGGCATCGCACCAGAAACAATACCTATTTGATATTCCAAGAGTACGACTTAACCAAACTAAAAATGCTCTACAATTCAAGGGACCCAGAATGTGGAATGACCTTCCCAATCAAGTCAAAGACTGTACCTCTCTCAACCAGTTTAAGAATAAAACCAAGTACTAACTAATTAACTCCATGTAACCCACCTTACCTCCTATATGTCAACCCATGACTTGCTATTTTTTTTAACAATGCTGTTTGTTCACCAACTTGTACAATTTCTGATTTCTGCCATGTTTCCCCCCCCCCTCTCCCTCTTTTTTATTTTTATTTTTTATTCCTTTTTTCAACATAATTATACCAAATTCCAATTACTATTAAGTTTATTCTAAGTATTTCCCCCCCCCCATACCTTGCCCAAAACGCTATGCGTACTAGTGGCTTTAGGTATTGTATGTACTAGCTCTATTTATAAATCCACAATTATGTTTGTAAATCAACTATGTATGTTCTTTCCTGATTAAAATTTACTTTACTTATTTTACCAGCAACAGAAGACAAACGACCCAGCCAACGGGCAAGGATTGAGGAATGAATAACTGGGTAGAAGTTGTAATAGAGGATACCTTTACGGGAGATGGCACAAGTGTGGAGAGCCTCCTTAGTGGCAGCGTCTGCACGATCATTTAAGGACACGCCAATATGGCTGGCAACCCAGCAAAACTCCACTGTCGTCAGTCTACTAGAGATAAGAAACAGCCAATGTTGAATTTCGACCACTACAGGATGGACTGGATTAAAGCACTCCAGAGCCATGAGGGCACTGCGAGTGTCAACTACAACAACAAAGGAGAGTTGACAGCGAGAAAGCAGTGACGAAGGACATACAAAATAGCATAAAGTTCTGCCATGAAGATGCTAGTCTCCGGAGGCAGGCGACACATATAGGTGTTGTCAGGAACAACAACAGAGTAGCCTACACCGTCGGCAGACTTAGACCCTTCTGTACTTTTATTTAGATCCAGACTTTACTACTCTTAATTACCCCCCCCCCCTGTAGGAGGGACTTAGACCCTTCTGTACTTAGATTTAGACCCAGACTTTACTCCTCTTACCCCCCCCCCCTGTAGGAGGGACTTAGACCCTTCTGTACTTAGATTTAGACCCAGACTTTACTACTCTTACCCCCCCCCCCCCCTAGGAGGGACTTAGACCCTTCTGTACTTAGATTTAGACCCAGACTTTACTACTCTTACCCCCCCCCCCCCGTAGGAGGGACTTAGACCCTTCTGTAGTTAGATTTAGACCCAGACTTTACTACTCTTACCCCCCCCCCCCTGTAGGAGGGACTTAGACCCTTCTGTACTTAGATTTAGACCCAGACTTTACTCCTCTTACCCCCCCCCCCACCTGTAGGAGGGACTTAGACCTTCTGTACTTAGATTTAGACCCAGACTTTACTACTCTTACCCCCCCCCCCCGTAGGAGGGGTAAAAGCTTTAGTCACGTGAGTCAAAGTTTTACAAAACTGAGGAAAGGGACCCTTCAATGGGGCAAGGACGGAACGACATGAAGAGAAATATTGGAAACACGGACCGAAAGAAATCTTGTATGCGAGACAATTGTACAGAAAGAGGTAAGCGGTGAAAGGGAACAGGGGACCACAGGAGGAGTAAAGGTCAAAGTACGACATTACGAGAGTAAGGGACCGTGCAAGGTAGCGAAGACAGTAGCGATCATGTTGATCCTGTAGAGACAGGACGCCTGTCTCGGCGTAGCGATCACAGGGTTAGGGTAGGAGTCGAAAGAAGGCACCAGATCTGAGGAGCAACCCAGCATGGTGCAGAGCATCCAAACGGAGAAGAGTAGAAGGAGAAGTAGACGAGTAAGCAGGGCAACCATAATCGAGTTTAGACGGTAAGAGAAAGTAATGTAGAAGACGAGCATACGCCTATCCGCTCTCCAGAAGTATGAGACAAGACCTTGGACTAACTAAGAGACTTCATTAAGTTTTTTTTTTTTTTCTTACATGACCATTGAGTATATTACTAAATTACCATTAAGTTTATATTACTTTAGATTTTTTGATTCTACTTTCCTTTATTTTCTATTTTATTTGGGCACTCTTGCCTTGTTCCCAGCAACCAGCCTTTTTATGCAGACAAGTATAGACCCAGAACTAACCTCTTATCAACTATCTATGACAATCATCACTTTAATGATCAAATTGCAGATATTTACAGCACTGATGTATCAATGTATTAACACATAATCACAATATCTGTGTATCAACTTGAATGTTAGATCCCTAGGTAAACACTTCGATGTGATGTTAGTGCCTTAAATGAAGCTATTGACAACAATTCACTTTATTATACTTACTGAACGTGGTTGAAAGAGGATACTACTCAACTCTTTAACATGCCTAATTACTTGGCATTCACAACTGTCGTCAAATTCAGAGAGGTGGGGTGGTACTGAGCTTTACTACCATCATGAACTAACATGCTTAAAAGTAATTAGAACTAGAGACTGTGCTGTGGGAGTATATCTTCGCCAGTTTCAGAGTCAAGGGTACCGAGTCTATCCTGTCTGTAGGTGCAGTCTATAGAATTCCTAACACTGATGTGTCTGAATTCAATTCAAACCTTAGTAATCTAATACTCGAGAACAGGCTGAACAAAACCATCTAATTATCGCAGGGGACTTTAATATTGACCTCTGCGAGCCTGAGCACCCTACTACTGTTAGCTTCCTCAACTGTATGAATTCCTGCTTCCTCATACCCTTAATCACTAGACCACTAGAATCACTGATAGTACTGCCACGACTCTAGATCACATCTGGACCAACATCCTCTCTCCGCTTACTTCAGGTATAATCACCGATAGCACTACAGACCATTACCCCACATTTCTCTTAACTAACATTACAAACCACCTCTAGAGTCAAGGGAGATAAGTTTTAGGCTGCACAATGAATCTGCTATAGACAATTTCTATAACTGCTGCTGATAATGTCAACTGGGGTCAGAGTTAGGTAACATAGGGGACATCAACCTAGCAGTACAATCTTTTCTTCAAAAAACTCTAAGCCTTTATAACACCCACTGTCCTATGCTTACACAAACAAGTCACTACCAAAAGGCTTAACAATCCCTGGCTTACACGAAGGAAATCCATTAATAAAAAACATGACCTTGAGAAGAAGTATAGGCTAGGAACCGTCTCCAAAGAATTCTCAAAGAATTACTCTTTACTGCTATCTAAGATAATTAGACGAGCCAAAGCTAAATACTACGAAGATAAATTTACCCAAATAAAGAGCAACATTAAAAAAACTTGGAGCACAATTTCACAAATCTTGGGATCAAAGAAGACTTTAAACAACAAACCAACACTCCTGTCTAATAACGATGGTCAGCTTTCAGCCTCTGATTCTGCTATGAGTTCAATAGGTTCTTCTCTTCCATTGGGTCATCCCTTGCTAATGATATTCCATCTTCCAGTACTGATGTTAAGGACTACTTACAGGTAACTATCCACAGTCTCTGTACCTAAAGCCTACTAATTCCACTGACATCAATGAGATAATCCTTTCCCTCAAAACCAAGTCTAGTGCCCTTGAGGAGATTCCGACATTAATTTACTAAAAAGCCTCCAGATCCTTAGCCCCTGCACATTGTATTGCTCTCAACAAGTCACTTGAACTCCAAACCTTTCCAGATATTCTAAAAAAAAAAGCGAGAGTAACCCCTGTCCACAAATGTGGTGATCCCACAGGATGTTAACAACTACAGACCTATTTCAATCCTGCCTAACTTATCAAAAATTTTTGAAAAACTATCTACAAGCAGCTCTACTCTTATCTAGCCAAGCACAATATACTTAGCTCTTGCCAATATGGCTTCAGACCTAAAAAAGCACTAACGATGCACTTTTAGTATGATTAACTTAATTCATGCAGCTCTTGATAAAAAGAGTTCCCTGTTGGGTTATTTGTGGACCTGCGTAAGGCTTTTGACACTGTCAACCCACCAAAACCTTCTTCTTAAATTACATCATTATGGAGTCAGAGGACTCTCTCTGCAATACCTCAAATCTACCTTACTGACAGACTCCAGTATGTTTCTGTGAACAATTTAATTTCTCCTACCCTACTCATCAACATTGGTGTTCCTCAGGGCAGTATACTTGGCCCTCTCCTCTTTTCTCATCTACATTAATGACCTTCCAAATGCCTCCCACACCTTAGACCAATTCTATTTGCTGACGACACAACCTTCATTTACTCCAGTCCTGACCCCCTTGCTCTAAATGCCACAGTAAATACCGAGCTTAATAAAGTCCATCTTTGGCTAACTGCCAACAAACTCACCCTTAACATTGACACAAACTTTCTATATTCTGTTTGGCAATAAATCCTCTAATCAAATAAATCTCAAGATTATCAATACCCAAATTTGTAACAAATTAAAATTAATGGCAAATTCCTTGGCGTTCTCATTGATCACAAGCTTAATTTCCAGGGTCACATTCTAAATATATCAAAAAAAGTTTCAAAAACGTTGGCATTCTTTCTAAGATCTATNATGAAGGATCCTCCTCTGTAACTTACGAAACTCCAACATAGTAAGATTCTGTGGTAGGTTCTGATGGTCTTGAGGGACCGCGGTTGCAGTTAGAGTCAGCTGGTTGCGGTTGTGCAGCTTGTGCACGGGTGGTCACCAAAACTGGAGGAGAAACTTCATCACTTTCTTGAACCTGTGCTGGAACATACTTTAAGATGGGGGTTGTCCACTACAGAGTCACATACCTGGGGTTGTCCATGATGATCAGGTTGGAAGGTTGCAGATCTTCGGCCAAGAGAAGTTGCATTCCAGACATGGGAAAAGGCTTTCCCTGATGGCGACTTGGACTTCACCGGTCACGAAAGGACAATCCAGGTGGACTCTGGCAAGTGGATACGGAGGGTAGCAGTGAGGTCAGTGATAAGGACGGTTTCCCCGGTGTTGGTGAGGTTAGGCACAGCTGATTTCAATATTATGGACTGAAGAGTCGCTGTGTCCCTCAAGATCTTCAATTTGAAACGTCCCTCCGAATCTGCACTGTTGGCAGAGACAGTTCCAGGATACAGGGTTGCTGAAGAGAGAAAGATCATTAATAGGAACACCAACATTCATCACAGGCTTACTGGACTTAGGAGGAGTCGGCAATGTGTTTTAATCCAAATTCATTTGCTAAATTGAAGTTTTTGGCCAAACGTACTTTCAATTTTTTTATTACTAACCCAGGTGGCAAAAACGAAAGGCAGGCCCGGGGTGGTATGAAAAGACAATATGTGAGTGTACGCGGGTGCCCCATAAGGTTCCCCGGATGCTGCATGTCGTCTTCTTCGAGGTCGAGGGACCCTACAAACGCAACCACAGATGGTACCCCTATATATTTAATAAACATATATCTATAAAATAGAATGTTATCCGAGGATGGTGACCAGACACTTGGTGGGACTAGCCTCGCCCAGCTCTCCAAGATGAGTCATGTTGGGTAGGGGAGCGTCATAGCCTAGTCGGGTGTCGGCCGAATTGAAATACTTTAAGAAATATCGGCATTTATATTAATAGCAAACCTAAGACAACGCGCGTAGTAACAACATCGATGTAGGAGAAATTAATCCACAAGGGCCGTGACGAGGGTTCGAACCTACGTCCGAGAGGATCCTAGATTCTGCCTAATCGACTGAGCTACGACATGGTAAAATAATTGCAACCAGAAGTTCTTCTGACCTTACTTGGATCCTGCAGCCTCTCCGAGACACAAACCAGGATTTACACAATTCCCCCATGCCGTTCTACCTCTTTAAAAATGAGTTACTTCATTACAAAATGAAGTAAGGGCGAAGAGGTTGAACGCCTTATTGACAGAGCTCGGGGCATGGGGGATTTTGATTGTTGCCGCCGAAGGCGGCTAGTTATTGTGCACCCCATACTCATCCTGTGAGCGGTAGCGCAAAAGCATTACAGAGGGCACAAAAGGTCTTTATCAGACCTCATCTTAGATTATTACATTAACATTACATCTATCATTCACCCTTATAGTTACAATGTCAGCTAGTTACAGAGTGAGTGCTATTCAAGAGCTATATATTTACAGTAAGTCATCATACATTAATGGTAGGTCTTATCTCTAATACATAATAGTTTGACCAATGGAGATATTACAGAGTCATAGGGGAGCTTCTGTTTATTGTTAGTCTCACAATACACTACTGTTTCTGAATCTCATATGTCGTTATCTACTGGAAGCGAAATGTGGGTACAGTGCAAGGATTTCAGGTAATTTATCCATGGTAATAAGATAGGTTGCCATATCATACAGAGTGAGCTTAGATTATCTCTAAATGGCTCAATTTACTACAATCCAAGATATAGTGTTCGAGTGTGTGTCCCTGTCTTTGTCCACACACTTTACACTTTACTTCATCTAGATCCCTATACGAGCCGAACTGCCAGAGATACTTGTAGCCAAGTCTTATACGAGCTGTGACAGCATCTGTTAGTCTACTGACTTTGTTACTTGCCCCATACACATGTTTTACTTCACACATTCATTGTGATGAACAATGGACTGCTAATTCCAGTTTGCACAGTTCTACTTTCTTCAAATTCATCCAGTGCATGGGGGGGATTGTGTAAAATCCTGGTTTGTGTCTCGGAGAGGCTGCAGGATCCAAGTAAGATCAGCAGAACTTGTGGTTGCAATTCTTTTACCATGTCGTAGCTCAGATGATTAAGGCAGCGTCTGGGATCCTCTCGGACGTAGGTTCGAACCCTCGTCACGGCCCTTGTGGATTTGATCATTTGATGCATCACACTATTGTGATTTCTGTGTGTAATCTATGTAGGAGCTTATGATATATTAATAGTAGTCTTATAAGCAACACAACCATCCACCATCGTACATATTACATGTGACCAACATATTACATGTGACCAACATATTACATGTGACCAACATATTACATGTGACCAACATAATAGTAGTCTTATAAGCAACACACCATCCACTATCGTACATATTACATGTGACCAACATATTACATGTGACCAACATAATAGTAGTCTTATAAGCCACACAACCATCCACCATCGTACATATATTGATGTAATGGACAATTTGATAGTAGAAATTGGTTTTAATGAATTTGTATAAACCGGCAAATGCTTTGTCAAATCAAATCAAATGTTTATTCAGGTAAAGTACAAACATACAAGGTGAGATACCAACATGTTGTTGGGTGTATAGATAGAGCTTGTACATACAATGTCTAAAGCCACTATTACACAAAGCGTTTCGGGCAAGGTTGGCCCGAACCTTTGTATTTGTTTCTCATAAAACCTAACTTACCATCCAAGGTCTAATATATGCTGAGGCCAAATATAGTATATGTATATGTTATACTTATATATGTTATACTAGGCCTAGGAATATTACTGTTTGGTTTTAGCTGTATTTTTTCCGGACTATAAGGTGAATAGTACCAAATTCTACTATGTAATTGTCTATTATGTCAATATTTAATTTATATGTGCGATGTTCCACATAGTTACAAAATGTACAGGAGGATGGATTGTATTAAAGATAAAAACATTTCTTTTGTTTTGTTATGGTAGGAAAAAAATAGACTGTAGCAGAGCGTAGTTTCGACCTACGGACCTCTGACTGGATTATGGGCCCAGCACGCTTCCACTGCGCCACTCTGCTCCACAATACATAGTTATATGACTCAATATTAATAATTAGTATAATGTAGTATTAGCAAATTACAAAATGGTATAAGTTTTATGATTTAATAAATATTGTCATTACACTTTGTTATTAATTTTAGCTCTTTGAAGGGAAGGGAAGGGAACTATCAGGGGGAAAGCGCCAAGCCATTACAACTATATAGCACTGGGAAGGGGTCAGGATAAGGATTTGGGATGGGACGGGGGGAAGGAATGGTACCCAACCACTTGGACGGTCGGGGATTGAACGCCGACCTGCAAGAAGCGAGACCATCGCTCTACCGCCCGACCCAAGTGGTTGGACACTTTGAGTTTATTTCAATGGGTTATGAAAACAAACATTTAAAAAGTCAAATGTTTCCGCCCGGGATCGAACCGGGGACCTTGAGCGTGTGAGGCGCACGTATCAAACTGTCCTCTTAAAAAGAACGTCGCTTTTGGCCGTTTGCCCGTATGGCCGAATTTGGACGTAATTTGAAAATGAAAAAAAATGAATATAAATTTTGGATTTTTTTTCAAGAACAGTAAGTTAAGGGTCCTCTGATAGGTTAGGTGGGCAGGAAATTCTCATAAAGTTTCAAAACGTTATGAAAAACGTTAATGGAAAGAAGCCTTTTCTAAGCTGGCCGAGTAAGCCGGACGACTCAAACAGAAAACGGAACAGTACGTCACTTTTGTGAGTCGATTTCATTTCAAATTACGTCCAAATTTGTCCAGAAAGCGCTTACGAGCCAAAAGTGACGTTATTTTTAAGAGGACGGGTTGCGTGATAACCACTACACTACGGAAACCTGAAGTATAGTGACCTGTTATTATATGGACCAAATCCGGTTAGTTGTATAGTTTTTCTTCAGCGATATAATATGATCAAAACACATTGCTTAAGTAATTATATAAATTATAAAAGGTTTAATAACGAAAATAGAGAGAAAATCTTGTTTTATGTGTGTACGAGGAGTGTGACGTCACGATAACATGAGAGGCTTAGTTCACTTATTATGCACCCCATACCCATCTTGTGGGCGGTAGTGGAAGGGTTACAGAGGCACATAATGGGCTCAGGGACTGAACCCCACAATTCATTTAGCTAAGCAAGTTACAATCTTGATGAGCTAGTTACAAAATTCAATATAAGTCGTCACATCAACAATGGGTTCGAGATCGTCCTCAAATACGGTTTCTAAATTAAGCAACTGACATATGTGGAGAGCTAGTGTCACAATTGGTATGTTTGTCCTGCACACCGCCTCCCATCCAGTGGGCAGCGGTGGATAGGTTACAATCACTCAGTTACTACCTACAGTTAGCAAACTGGGGATATTTGGCTAAAATTTCTGGTAGCAGATCATTTTGAATTAAATATTTACACATCTCTGGAACATTGGTTATAGGAAGCAGAAGGAAGTGTTATTAGAGCTTCAGAGTGCGGGAGCAAGTGTTACTAGAGCGTCAGAGAGCGGGAGGAAGTGTTACTAGAGCGTCAGAGAGCGGGAGGAAGTGTTACTAGAGCGTCAGAGAGTGGGGAGGAAGTGTTATTAGAGCTTCAGAGTGCGGGAGCAAGTGTTACTAGAGCGTCAGAGAGCGGGAGGAAGTGTTACTAGAGCGTCAGAGAGCGGGAGGAAGTGTTACTAGAGCGTCAGAGAGCGGGAGGAAGTGTTACTAGAGCGTCAGAGAGCGGGAGGAAAGTATTACTAGAGCGTCAGAGAGCGGGAGGAAGTGTTACTAGAGCGTCAGAGAGCGGGAGGAAGTGTTACTAGAGCGTCAGAGAGCGGGGAGGAAGTATTACTAGAGCGTCAGAGAGCGGGAGGAAGTGTTACTAGAGCGTCAGAGAGCGGGAGGAAGTGTTACTAGAGCGTCAGAGAGCGGGAGGAAGTGTTACTAGAGCGTCAGAGAGCGGGAGGAAGTGTTACTAGAGCGTCAGAGAGCGGGAGGAAGTGTTACTAGAGCGTCAGAGAGTGGTAGGAAGTGTTACTAGTGCGTCAGAGAGCGGGAGGAAGTGTTACTAGAGCGTCAGAGAGCGGGAGGAAGTGTTACTAGAGCGTCAGAGAGCGGGGAGGAAGTGTTACTAGAGCGTCAGAGAGCGGGAGGAAGTGTTACTAGAGCGTCAGAGAGCGGGAGGAAGTGTTACTAGAGCGTCAGAGAGCGGGAGGAAGTGTTACTAGAGCGTCAGAGAGCGGGAGGAAGTGTTACTAGAGCGTCAGAGAGCGGGAGGAAGTGTTACTAGAGCGTCAGAGAGCGGGTAGGAAGTGTTACTAGAGCGTCAGAGAGTGGGAGGAAGTGTTACTAGAGCGTCAGAGAGTGGTAGGAAGTGTTACTAGAGCGTCAGAGAGTGGGAGGAAGTGTTACTAGAGCGTCAGAGAGTGGTAGGAAGTGTTACTAGAGCGTCAGAGAGTGGGAGGAAGTGTTACTAGAGCGTCAGAGAGTGGTAGGAAGTGTTACTAGAGCGTCAGAGAGCGGGGAGGAAGTGTTACTAGAGCGTCAGAGAGCGGGGAAGAAGTGTTACTAGAGCATCAGAGAGTGGTGGGAAGTGTTACTAGAGCGTCAGAGAGCGGGAGGAAGTGTTACTAGAGCGTCAGAGAGCATGAGGAAGTGTTACTAGAGCTTCAGAGAGCGGGAGGAAGTGTTACTAGAGCGTCAGAGAGAGGGGAGGAAGTGTTACTAGAGCGTCAGAGAGTGGTAGGAAGTGTTACTAGAGCGTCAGAGAGCGGGAGGAAGTGTTACTAGAGCGTCAGAGAGCGGGAGGAAGTGTTACTAGAGCGTCAGAGAGCGGGAGAAAGTGTTACTAGAGCGTCAGAGAGCGGAGAGGAAGTGTTACTATAGAGCGTCAGAGAGCGGGAGGAAGTGTTACTAGAGCGTCAGAGAGTGGGAGGAAGTGTTACTAGAGCGTCAGAGAGCGGGAGGAAGTGTTACTAGAGCGTCAGAGAGTGGTAGGTAGTGTTACTAGAGCGTCAGAGAGCGGGAGGAAGTGTTACTAGAGCGTCAGAGAGTGGTAGGAAGTGTTACTAGAGCGTCAGAGAGTGGGAGGAAGTGTTACTAGAGCGTCAGAGAGTGTGAGGAAGTGTTACTAGAGTGTCAGAGAGTGGTAGGAAGTGTTACTAGAGCGTCAGAGAGCGGGAGGAAGTGTTACTAGAGCGTCAGAGAGCGGGAGGAAGTGTTACTAGAGCGTCAGAGAGTGGGAGGAAGTGTTACTAGAGCGTCAGAGAGTGTGAGGAAGTGTTACTAGAGCGTCAGAGAGTGGGAGGAAGTGTTACTAGAGCATCAGAGAGTGGGAGGAAGTGTTACTAGAGCGTCAGAGAGTGGGAGGAAGTGTTACTAGAGCGTCAGAGAGTGGGAGGAAGTGTTACTAGAGCGTCAGAGAGTGGGAGGAAGTGCTACTAGAGCGTCAGAGAGTGGTAGGAAGTGTTACTAGAGCGTCAGAGAGTGGGAGGAAGTGTTACTAGAGCTTCAGAGAGTGGGAGGAAGTGTTACTAGAGCATCGGAGAGCGGGAGGAAGTGTTACTAGAGCGTTAGAGAGTGGTAGGAAGTGTTACTAGAGCGTCAGAGAGCGGGAGGAAGTGTTACTAGAGCGTCTGAGAGTGGGAGGAAGTGTTACTAGAGCGTCAGAGAGCGGGAGGAAGTGTTACTAGAGCGTCAGAGAGTGGGAGGAAGTGTTACTAGAGCGTCAGAGAGTGGTAAGAAGTGTTACTAGAGCGTCAGAGAGCGGGGAGGAAGTGTTACTAGAGCTTCAGAGAGCGGGAGGAAGTGTTACTAGAGCGTCAGAGAGCGGGGATGAAGTGTTACTAGAGCGTCAGAGAGTGGTAGGAAGTGTTACTAGAGCGTCAGAGAGTGGGAGGAAGTGTTACTAGAGCGTCAGAGAGTGGTAGGAAGTGTTACTAGAGCGTCAGAGAGCGGTAGGAAGTGTTACTAGAGCGTCAGAGAGCGGGCGGAAGTGTTACTAGAGCGTCAGAGAGTGGGAGGAAGTGTTACTAGAGCGTCAGAGAGTGGGAGGAAGTGTTACTAGAGCGTCAGAGAGCGGGAGGAAGTGTTACTAGAGCGTCAGAGAGCGGGAGGAAGTGTTACTAGAGCGTCAGAGAGTGGAGGAAGTGTTACTAGAGCGTCAGAGAGTGGGAGGAAGTGTTACTAGAGCGTCAGAGAGCGGGAGGAAGTGTTACTAGAG
>WNGS01025126.1:273911-311581 GCA_020271785.1 Procambarus virginalis | reverse complement strand
GTGGGCGCCGCACGTGATAACCACTACACTACGGGTGTGAGGCGCCGCACGTGATAACCACTACACTACGGGTGTGTGGCGCCGCACGTGATAACCACTACACTACGGGTGTGTGGCGCCGCACGTGATAACCACTACACTACGGGTGTGGGGCGCCGCACGTGATAACCACTACACTACGGGTGTGAGGCGCACGTGATAACCACTACACTACGGGTGTGAGGCGCCGCACGTGATAACCACTACACTACGGGTGTGAGGCGCCGCACGTGATAACCACTACACTACGGGTGTGGGGCGCCGCACGAGATAACCACTACACTACGGGTGTGTGGCGCCGCACGTGATAACCACTACACTACGGGTGTGGGGCGCCGCACGAGATAACCACTACACTACGGGTGTGGGGCGCCGCACGTGATAACCACTACACTACGGGTGTGGGGCGCCGCACGAGATAACCACTACACTACGGGTGTGTGGCGCCGCACATGATAACCACTACACTACGGGTGTGAGGCGCCGCACATGATAACCACTACACTACGGGTGTGGGGCGCCGCATGTGATAACACTACACTACGGGTGTGAGGCGCCGCACATGATAACCACTACACTACGGGTGTGAGGCGCCGCACGTGATAACCACTACACTACGGTGTGGGGCGCCGCACGTGATAACCACTACACTACGGGTGTGAGGCGCCGCACGTGTTAACCACTACACTACGGGTGTGAGGCGCCGCACATGATAACCACTACACTACGGGTGTGAGGCGCCGCACGTGATAACCACTACACTACGGGTGTGTGGCGCCGCACGTGATAACCACTACACTACGGGTGTGAGGCGCCGCACATGATAACCACTACACTACGGGTGTGTGGCGCCGCACGTGATAACCACTACACTACGGGTGTGAGGCGCCGCACGTGATAACCACTACACTACGGGTGTGGGGCGCCGCACGTGATAACCACTACACTACGGGTGTGGGGCGCCGCACGTGTTAACCACTACACTACGGGTGTGGGGCGCCGCACGTGTTAACCACTACACTACGGGTGTGGGGCGCCGCACGTGATAACCACTACACTACGGAAACCTGAAGTATAGTGACCTGTTATTATATGGACCAAATCCGTTAATTGTATAGTTTTTCTTCAGCGATATAATATGATCAAAACACATTGCTTGAGTAATTATATAAAGTAAACAACGTTTAATAACGAAAATATAGAGAAAATCCTGTTTATATACGGGGTGTGTGACGTCACGATAACATGAGAGGTTTAGTTTAGTTATTATGCACCCCATACCCATGCTGTGGGCGGTAGTGGAAGGGTTACAGAGGCACATAATGGGCTCAGGGACTGAACCCCACAATTCATTTAGCTAAGAAAATTTCAATCTAGATAAGCCAGTTACAAAATTCAATATAAGTCGTCACATCAACAATGGGTTCGTGATCGACCACAAGTACGGTTTCTAAATTAAGCAACTGACATATGTGGAGAGCTAGTGTCACAATTGATATGTTTGTCCTGCACACCGCCCCCCCCCCCCATCCAGTGAGCAGCGGTGGATAGGTTACAATCACTCAGTTACTACCTACAGTTAGCAAACTGGGGATATTTGGCCAAAATTTCTGGTAGCAGATCATTTTGAATTAAATATTTACACATCTCTGGAACATTGGTTATAGGAAGCAGGAAGAAGTGTTACTAGAGCGTGGAGTGTGGAAGTGTTACTAGAGCGTCAAAGAGCGGGGAGGAAGTGTTACTAGAGCGTCAGAGAGTGGTAGGAAGTGTTACTAGAGCGTCAGAGAGCGGGAGGAAGTGTTACTAGAGCGTCAAAGAGCGGGGAGGAAGTGTTACTAGAGCGTCAGAGAGTGGTAGGAAGTGTTACTAGAGCGTCAGAGAGCGGGAGGAAGTGTTACTAGAGCGTCAAAGAGCGGGAGGAAGTGTTACTAGAGCGTCAGAGAGTGGGAGGAAGTGTTACTAGAGCGTCAGAGAGCGGGAGGAAGTGTTACTAGAGCGTCAGAGAGCGGGAGGAAGTGTTACTAGAGCGTCAGAGAATGGTAGGAAGTGTTACTAGAGCGTCAGAGAGTGGGAGGAAGTGTTACTAGAGCGTCAGAGAGCGGAGGAAGTGTTACTAGAGCGTCAGAGAGCGGGAGGAAGTGTTACTAGAGCGTCAGAGAGTGGGAGGAAGTGTTACTAGAGCGTCAGAGAGTGGGAGGAAGTGTTACTAGAGCGTCAGAGAGTGGGAGGAAGTGTTACTAGAGCCTCAGAGAGTGGGAGGAAGTGTTACTAGAGCGTCAGAGAGTGGGAGGAAGTGTTACTAGAGCGTCAGAGAGTGGTAGGAAGTGTTACTAGAGCGTCAGAGAGTGGTAGGAAGTGTTACTAGAGCGTCAGAGAGTGGTAGGAAGTGTTACTAGAGCGTCAGAGAGCGTCAGAGAGTGGTAGGAAGTGTTACTAGAGCGTCAGAGAGTGGTAGGAAGTGTTACTAGAGCGTCAGAGAGCGTCAGAGAGTGGGAGGAAGTGTTACTAGAGCGTCAGAGAGTGGTAGGAAGTGTTACTAGAGCGTCAGAGAGTGGGAGGAAGTGTTACTAGAGCGTCAGAGAGCGTCAGAAGTGGGAGGAAGTGTTACTAGAGCGTCAGAGAGTGGGAGGAAGTGTTACTAGAGCGTCAGAGAGCGTCAGAGAGCGGGAGGAAGTGTTACTAGAGCGTCAGAGAGCGGGGAGGAAGTGTTACTAGAGCGTCAGAGAGTGGTAGGAAGTGTTACTAGAGCGTCAGAGAGTAGTAGGAAGTGTTACTAGAGCGTCAGAGAGCGGGAGGAAGTGTTACTAGAGCGTCAGAGAGCGGGAGGAAGTGTTACTAGAGCGTCAGAGAGTGGTAGGAAGTGTTACTAGAGCGTCAGAGAGCGTAAGAGAGTGGTAGGAAGTGTTACTAGAGCGTCAGAGAGTGGTAGGAAGTGTTACTAGAGCGTCAGAGAGCGTCAGAGAGTGGTAGAAAGTGTTACTAGAGCGTCAGAGAGTGGGAGGAAGTGTTACTAGAGCGTCAGAGAGTGGTAGGAAGTGTTACTAGAGCGTCAGAGAGTGGGAGGAAGTGTTACTAGAGCGTCAGAGAGTGGTAGGAAATGTTACTAGAGCGTCAGAGAGTGGTAGGAAGTGTTACTAGAGCGTAGAGAGCGGGAGGAAGTGTTACTAGAGCGTCAGAGAGCGGGGGGAAGTGTTACTAGAGCGTCAGA
This sequence comes from Procambarus virginalis, assembly GCA_020271785.1. Lineage (NCBI taxonomy): Eukaryota > Metazoa > Arthropoda > Malacostraca > Decapoda > Cambaridae > Procambarus > Procambarus virginalis. Next base: position 308,331 of record WNGS01025126.1, on the reverse strand, counting down.
GAGTGGGAGGAGTGTTACTAGAGCGTCAGAGAGTGGTAGGAAGTGTTACTAGAGCGTCAGAGAGCGTCAGGAGAGTGGTAGGAAGTGTTACTAGAAGCGTCAGAGAGCGTCAGAGAGTGGGAGGAAGTGTTACTAGAGCGTCAGAGAGTGGGAGGAAGTGTTACTAGAGCGTCAGAGAGCGGGAGGAAGTGTTACTAGAGCGTCAGAGAGCGTAGAGAGAGGTAGGAATGTACTTCAGAGAGTGGTAGGAAGTGTTACTAGAGCGTCAGAGAGTGGGAGGAAGTGTTACTAGAGCGTAGAGAGCGGGAGGAAGTGTTACTAGAGCGTCAGAGAGCGTCAGAGAGTGGTAGGAAGTGTTACTAGAGCGTCAGAGAGCGGGAGGAATGTTACTAGAGCGTCAGAGACTGGAAGGAAGTGTTACTAGAGCGTCAGAGAGCGGGAGGAAGTGTTACTAGAGCGTCAAAGAGCGGGAGGAAGTGTTACTAGAGCGTCAGAGAGTGGTAGGAGTGTTACTAGAGCGTCAGAGAGCGGGAGGAAGTGTTACTAGAGCGTCAAAGAGCGGGGAGGAAGTGTTACTAGAGCGTCAGAGAGTGGGAGGAAGTGTTACTAGAGCGTCAGAGAGCGGGAGGAAGTGTTACTAGAGCGTCAGAGAGCGGGAGGAAGTGTTACTAGAGCGTCAGAGATGGTAGGAAGTGTTTAGAGCGTCAGAGAGCGTCAGAGAGCGGGAGGAAGTGTTACTAGAGCGTCAGAGAGTGGGAGGAAGTGTTACTAGAGCGTCAGAGAGTGGGAGGAAGTGTTACTAGAGCGTCAGAGAGGGAGGAAGTGTTACTAGAGCCTCAGAGAGTGGGAGGAAGTGTTACTAGAGCCTCAGAGAGTGGGAGGAAGTGTTACTAGAGCGTCAGAGAGTGGTAGGAAGTGTTACTAGAGCGTCAGAGAGTGGGAGGAAGTGTTACTAGAGCGTCAGAGAGTGGGGAGGAAGTGTTACTAGAGCGTCAGAGAGCGGGGAGGAAGTGTTACTAGAGCGTCAGAGAGTGGGAGGAAGTGTTACTAGAGCGTCAGAGAGCGGGAGGAAGTGTTACTAGAGCGTCAGAGAGTGGAGGAAGTGTTACTAGAGCGTCAGAGGTGGGAGGAAGTGTTACTAGAGCGTCAGAGAGTGGGAGGAAGTGTTACTAGAGCGTCAGAGAGTGGGAGGAAGTGTTATTAGAGCGTCAGAGAGCGTGAGGAAGTGTTACTAGAGCGTCAGAGAGTGGGAGGAAGTGTTATAGAGCGTCAGAGAGTGGGAGGAAGTGTTACTAGAGCGTCAGAGAGTGGAGAGAAGTGTTACTAGAGCGTCAGAGAGTGGGAGGAAGTGTTACTAGAGCGTCAGAGAGCGGGAGGAAGTGTTACTAGAGCGTCAGAGAGTGGGAGGAAGTGTTTACTAGAGAGCTCAGAGAGTGGGAGGAAGTGTTACTAGAGCGTCAGAGAGCGGGAGGAAGTGTTACTAGAGCGTCAGAGAGTGGTAGGAAGTGTTACTAGAGCGTCAGAGAGTGGGAGAAGTGTTACTAGAGCGTCAGAGAGTGGGAGGAAGTGTTACTAGAGCGTCAAGAGTGGGAGGAAGTGTTACTAGGCGTCAGAGCGTGGAGGAAGTGTTACTAGAGCGTCAGAGAGCGGAGGAAGTGTTACTAGAGCGTCAGAGAGTGGGAGGNCAAATGTGGACTTGCCCAAGTTGATGGTAAGACCGGCTGTCAGGAGCTTGGAGAACAGTCGTTGCAGCTGGAGCAGATGTTCGATCCAGGTGTTGGTTGCCACAACGATGTCGTCCAAGTAGGCGTAGGTGGTGAATCAAGGCCATAGATGACGGTGGTTGACAGCTCGTTGGAAGGTGCCGGGGCATTACACAGTCCAAACGGAAGGCGTTCATATCTGTATAGGCCAAAAGGAGTGGTGAAGGCAGATATTTCCTTAGCTCTCTCTGTCAGGCTTATTTGGTAATAGCCTTTTAACAAATCAAGTTGGGATAAATATTTGGCATTACCTATCGCGTCAAGGATATCATCTATGCGTGGTAAAGAATAAGCATCCTTGACGGTCACAAGATTCAATTTCCTATAATCGGTACAAAGGAGTACTTTACCGTGCGGTTTCGGCACCAAGATGCAGGGTGAGGCCCAAGGGGACTCACAGGGTGTGGCCAGCCCATGATCCAGAAGGTACTGTAGTTCAGCACGCATAACTTCCTTTTTGTACGGGCTGATACGGTAGAAGGGTTGACGAATCGGCCAGGTAGCAGGAAGCAGCTGGATGTCGTGCTGAACCACATTACACTCTTGGGGATCATCGTTGAACAACTTCTGATGTTTATGAAGAACTTTGATGAGAGGAGCACTATTACTCTCCTGTAAATAAGTAGTAAGATCATTAAGGATTTCCGAGTTGGAAGGCACTGACTCAGAGTCAGTGCTTTCCGGAGGAGAAGCAGGGAAGGTCTCACTGTGAAGGTATGGATCTTTGAAAGGTGGAGAGTGATATTAGCACAGTGGGGGAATACCTTTATACTCCTTGAGTAGATTGACGTGGCACAACTGGGTCCTCCGCCGCCTATCTGGAGTCTCAAGAACGTAGTTGTGGTTGTTTCTGCACTCCTTGATGCGGTATGGTCCTGAAAACATATTTTGCAATGGAGAGCCTGGGATAGGAAAATATGCCAACACGAAGTCTCCTGGTTTAAATTTCCTGATTTTGCTGCGTTGGTCAAAATGAGTCTTCATCCTCTCTTGAGCTTTCAATAGATTGTCATTAGCAAATTTACGTACTCTCTCTAGAATGTGTTTTAAGTTTTGAAGAAACTGGGGCACATTCTGAGGGTCACTGAAGGTGGCATTACGTAGAGAGCCTTTAAAAGCTTTGAGAGGAGTACGGCACGTACGTCCGTAGAGCATCTCATAAGGAGATACTCCTAGAGACTCATTTGGGAGACTTCTGAAAATACACATGATGAGGTCAAGTTGTTTATCCCAGTCTTTCATGGTTTCATTGCAAAATTTCTTTAGGAATGATTTAATTGTTTGGTGACTACGTTCAAGAGAACCCTGTGAAGCAGGATGATAGGGGCTGGACAATACCTGTGTGATGTTGAACTCTTCCAGTGTCTTCTTGAAGAGATCACTGGTGAAGTTGGTGCCACAGTCACTTTGAACCTCCCGTGGAAATCCGTATTGGGTAAAGATCTTCAATAGTTGTTTTACCACCGTAGCAGCCGTAATGTTCTTTACAGGAACTGCTATGGGGAATCTGGTGGTTGGACACAGGATGGTTAGTATATAAGTGTTGCCAGAACTGGTCTGGGGTAAAGGACCAACACAGTCTATGATGAGTCTGTGGAAAGGTTCCGCAGGCACCTGGATGGGAATTAACGGAGCCTTGGGAATCGGGATGTTAGGTTTCCCTGCCATCTGACATATATGACACTGTTATACGTAACTTTTGACGTCCTTGTCTTGTCTGATTCCATGATAGGTTTTGTTAAAACCATAGTGAGAAAGTGCTCCGTGGGCCAGGTGTAGAATATCGGGCCGTAGGCTGGTGGGAACCACTAGTTGTTCGACATTGGCCCAATCGTTATCCTTCGTCAGCTTACTGGGTCTGTACCTGCTATAGAGCAAGTGATTCTCCAGGAAGAACCCAGGGATAATGTCAGGTTGAGTCTCAGCCTGGAAGAATAATGGTGTTAATGAAGGATCCTCCCTCTGTAACTTACGAAACTCCAACATAGTAAGATTCTGTGGTAGGTTCTGATGGTCTTGAGGGACCGCGGTTGCAGTAGAGTCAGCTGGTTGCGGTTGTGCAGCTTGTGCACGGGTGGTCACCAAAACTGGAGGAGAAACTTCATCACTTTCTTGAACCTGTGCTGGAACATACTTTAAGATGGGGGTTGTCCACTACAGAGTCACATACCTGGGGTTTGTCCATGATGATCAGGTTGGAAGGTTGCAGATCTTCGGCCAAGAGAAGTTGCATTCCAGACATGGGAAAAGGCTTTTCCCTGATGGCGACTTGGACTTCACCGGTCACGAAAGGACAATCCAGGTGGACTCTGGCAAGTGGATACGGAGTGGTAGCAGTGAGGTCAGTGATAAGGACGGTTTCCCCGGTGTTGGTGAGGTTAGGCACAGCTGATTTCAATATTATGGACTGAAGAGTCGCTGTGTCCCTCAAGATCTTCAATTTGAAACGTCCCTCCGAATCTGCACTGTTGGCAGAGACAGTTCCAGGATACAGGTGTTTGCTGAAGAGAGAAAGATCATTAATAGGAACACCAACATTCATCACAGGCTTACTGGACTTAGGAGGAGTCGGCAATGTGTTTTAATCCAAATTCATTTGCTAAATTGAAGTTTTTGGCAAACGTACTTTCAATTTTTTTATTACTAACCCAGGTGGCAAAAACGAAAGGCAGGCCCCGGGGTGGTATGAAAAGACAATATGTGAGTGTACGCGGGTGCCCCATAAGGCTTCCCCGGATGCTGCATGTCGTCTTCTTCGAGGTCGAGGGACCCTACAAACGCAACCACAGATGGTACCCCTATATATTTATATAACATATATCTATAAAATAGAATGTTTATCCGAGGATGGTGACCAGACACTTGGTGGGACTAGCCTCGCCCAGCTCTCCAAGATGAGTCATGTTGGGTAGGGGAGCGTCATAGCCTAGTCGGTGTCGGCCCAATTGAAATACTTTAAGAAATATCGGCATTTATATTAATAGCAAACCTAAGACAACCGCGCAGTAACAACATCGATGTAGGAGAAATTAATCCACAAGGGCCGTGACGAGGGTTCGAACCTACGTCCGAGAGGATCCTAGATTCTGCCTTAATCGACTGAGCTACGACATGGTAAAATAATTGCAACCAGAAGTTCTTCTGACCTTACTTGGATCCTGCAGCCTCTCCGAGACACAAACCAGGATTTTACACAATTCCCCCCATACACCCGAGCTCTGTCAATAAGCCGTTCTACCTCTTTAAAAAATGAGTTACTTCATTACAAAATGAAGTAAGGGCGAAGAGGTTGAACGCCTTATTGACAGAGCTCGGGTGCATGGGGGATTTTGATTGTTGCCGCCGAAGGCGGCTAGTTTATTGTGCACCCCATACTCATCCTGTGAGCGGTAGCGCAAAAGCATTACAGAGGGCACAAAAGGTCTTTATCAGACCTCATCTTAGATTATTACATTAACAATTACATCTATCATTCACACCTTATAGTTACAATGTCAGCTAGTTACAGAGTGAGTGCTATTACAAGAGCTATATATTTACAGTAAGTCATCATACATTAATGGTAGGTCTTATCGCTAATACATAATAGTTTGACCAATGGAGATATTACAGAGTCATAGGGGAGCTTCTGTTTATTGTTAGTCCTCACAACACTACTTGTTTCTGAATCTCATATGTCGTTTATCTACTGGAAGCGAAATGTGGGTACAGTGCAAGGATTTCAGGTAATTTATCCATGGTAATAAGATAGGTTGCCATATCATACAGAGTGAGCTTAGATTTATCTCTAAATGGCTCAATTTTACTACAATCCAAGATATAGTGTTCGAGTGTGTGTCCCTGTCTTTGTCCACATACTTTACACTTTACTTCATCTAGATCCCTATACAAGCCGAACTGCCAGAGATACTTGTAGCCAAGTCTTATACGAGCTGTGACAGCATCTGTTAGTCTACTGACTTTGTTACTTGCCCCATACACATGTTTTACTTCACACATTTCATTGTGATGAACAATGGACCTGCTAATTCCAGTTTGCACAGTTCTACTTTCTTCAAATTCATCCAGTGCATGGGGGAATTGTGTAAAATCCTGGTTTGTGTCTCGGAGAGGCTGCAGGATCCAAGTAAGATCAGCAGAACTTGTGGTTGCAATTCTTTTACCATGTCGTAGCTCAGATGATTAAGGCAGCGTCTGGGATCCTCTCGGACGTAGGTTCGAACCCTCGTCACGGCCCTTGTGGATTTGTTCATTTGATGCATCACACTATTGTGATTTCTGTGTGTAATCTATGTAGGAGCTTATGATATATTAATAGTAGTGCTTATAAGCAACACAACCATCCACCATCGTACATATTACATGTGACCAACATATTACATGTGACCAACATATTACATGTGACCAACATATTACATGTGACCAACAATTACATGTGACCAACATATTACATGTGACCACATTTACATGTGACCAACAACAGTACCCATGATCAACACAACATGTGACCAACATATTACATGTGACCAACATATTACATGTGACCAACATATTACATGTGACCAACATATTACATGTGACCAACTATTACATGTGACAACATATACATGTGCCCAACATATACATGTCACCACATATTACATGTGACCAACATAACCTCTCTCACATACTTCAGGGTAATCATCATAGCACTACAGACCATTACCCAACATTTATCCTAACCATTTATCCTAAGTTTTATGATTTAATTATTGTCAATAACTTTGTTATTATTTGAGCTCTTTGAAGGGAAGGGAAGGGAACTATCGGGGGAAAGTGCCAAGCCATTACAACTATATAGCACTGGGAAGGGGTCAGGATAAGGATTTGGGATGGGACGGGGGGAAGGAATGGTACCCAACCACTTGGACGGTCGGGGATTGAACGCCGACCTACAAGAAGCGAGACCGTCGCTCTACCGTCCGACCCAAGTGGTTGGACACTTTGAGTTTATTTCAATGGTTATGAAAACAAACATTTAAAAAGTCAAATGTTTCCGCCCGGGATCGAACCGGGGACCTTGCGCGTGTGAGGCGCACGTGATAACCACTACACTACGGAAACCTGAGTATAGTGACCTGTTATTATATGGACCAAAATCCGGTTAATTGTATAGTTTTTCTTCAGCGATATAATATGATCAAAACACATTGCTTGAGTAATTATATAAATTTATAAAGGTTAATAACGATAATAGAGAGAAAATCTTGTTTTATGTGTGTACGGGTGTGTGTGACGTCACGATAACATGAGAGGTTTAGTTCACTTATTATGCACCACCCATACCCATCTTGTGGCGGTAGTGGAAGGGTTACAGAGGCACATAATGGGCTCAGGGACTGAACCCCACAATTCACTTAACTAAGAAAGTTTCAATCTAGATAAGCCAGTTACAAAATTCAATATACGCGTCGTCACATCAACAATGGGCTCGTGATTGACCACAAGTACGGTTTCTAAATTAAGCAACTGACATACGTGGAGAGTTAGTGTCACAATTGATATGTTTGTCCTGCACACCGCCCCCATCCAGTGGACAGCGGTGGATAGCTTACAATCACTCATTTACATACCTACAGTTAGCAAACTGGGGATATTTGGCCAAAATTCTGGTAGTGATCATTTTGAATTAAATATTTACACATCTCTGGAACATTGGTTATAGGAAGCAGAGGAAGTGTTATTAGGGCTTCAGAGAGCGGGAGGAAGTGTTACTAGAGCGTCAGAGAGCGGGAGGAAGTGTTACTAGAGCGTCAGAGAGGCGGGAGGAAGTGTTACTAGAGCGTCAGAGAGTGGGAGGAAGTGTTACTAGAGCGTCAGAGAGTGGGAGGAAGTGTTACTAGAGCGTCAGAGAGTGGGAGGAAGTGTTACTAGAGCGTCAGAGAGTGGGAGGAAGTGTTACTAGAGCGTCAGAGAGCGGGAGGAAGTGTTACTAGAGCGTCAGAGAGGGAGGAAGTGTTACTAGAGCGTCAGAGAGCGGAGGAAGTGTTACTAGAGCGTCAGAGAGCGGGAGGAAGTGTTACTAGAGCGTCAGAGAGGGAGGAAGTGTTACTAGAGCGTCAGAGAGTGGGAGGAAGTGTTACTAGAGCGTCAGAGAGCGGGAGGAAGTGTTACTAGAGCGTCAGAGAGTGGGAGGAAGTGTTACTAGAGCGTCAGAGAGGGGAGGAAGTGTTACTAGAGCGTCAGAGAGTGGTAGGAAGTGTTACTAGAGCGTCAGAGAGTGGGAGGAAGTGTTACTAGAGCGTCAGAGCGAGAGGTGGGAGGAAGTGTTACTAGAGCGTCAGAGAGCGGGAGGAAGTGTTACTAGAGCGTCAGAGAGCGGGAGGAAGTGTTACTAGAGCGTCAGAGAGAGAGGGAGGAAGTGTTACTAGAGCGTCAGAGAGCGGAGGAAGTGTTACTAGAGCGTCAGAGAGTGGGAGGAAGTGTTACTAGAGCGTCAGAGAGCGGGAGGAAGTGTTACTAGAGCGTCAGAGAGCGGGAGAAGTGTTACTAGAGCGTCAGAGAGCGGGAGGAAGTGTTACTAGAGCGTCAGAGAGCGGGAGGAAGTGTTACTAGAGCGTCAGAGAGCGGGAGGAAGTGTTACTAGCGTCAGAGAGTGGAGGAAGTGTTACTAGAGCGTCAGAGAGCGGGAGGAAGTGTTACTAGAGCGTCAGAGAGCGGGAGGAAGTGTTACTAGAGCGTCAGAGAGTGGTAGGAAGTGTTACTAGAGCGTCAGAGAGCGGAGGAAGTGTTACTAGAGCGTCAGAGAGTGGGAGGAAGTGTTACTAGAGAGCGTCAGAGAGCGGAGGAAGTGTTACTAGAGCGTCAGAGAGCGGGGGGAGAAGTGTTACTAGAGCGTCAGAGAGTGGGAGGAAGTGTTACTAGAGCGTCAGAGAGTGGGAGGAAGTGTTACTAGAGCGTCAGAGAGCGGGAGGAAGTGTTACTAGAGCGTGGAGGAAGTGTTACTAGAGCGTCAGAGAGTGGGGAGGAAGTGTTACTAGAGCGTCAGAGAGCGGGAGGAAGTGTTACTAGAGCGTCAGAGAGCGGGAGGAAGTGTTACTAGAGCGTCAGAGAGCGGGAGGAAGTGTTACTAGAGAGTCAGAGAGTGGGAGGAAGTGTTACTAGAGCGTCAGAGAGCGGGAGGAAGTGTTACTAGAGCGTCAGAGAGCGGGGAGAAGTGTTACTAGAGCGTCAGAGAGTGGGAGGAAGTGTTACTAGAGCGTCAGAGAGCGGGAGGAAGTGTTACTAGAGCGTCAGAGAGTGGGAGGAAGTGTTACTAGAGCGTCAGAGAGTGGGAGGAAGTGTTACTAGAGCGTCAGAGAGTGGGAGGAAGTGTTACTAGAGCGTCAGAGAGTGGGAGGAAGTGTTACTAGAGCGTCAGAGAGCGGGAGGAAGTGTTACTAGAGCGTCAGAGAGCGGGGAGGAAGTGTTACTAGAGCGTCAGAGAGTGGGAGGAAGTGTTACTAGAGCGTCAGAGAGTGGGAGGAAGTGTTACTAGAGCGTCAGAGAGCGGGAGGAAGTGTTACTAGCGTCAGAGAAGTGTTTACTAGAGCGTCAGAGAGTGGGAGGAAGTGTTACTAGAGCGTCAGAGAGCGGAGGAAGTGTTACTAGAGCGTCAGAGAGCGGGAGGAAGTGTTACTAGAGCGTCAGAGAGTGAGGAAGTGTTACTAGAGCGTCAGAGAGTGGGAGGAAGTGTTACTAGAGCGTCAGAGAGCGGGAGGAAGTGTTACTAGAGCGTCAGAGAGTGGGGAAGTGTTACTAGAGCGTCAGAGAGCGGGAGGAAGTGTTACTAGAGCGTCAGAGAGTGGGAGGAAGTGTTACTAGAGCGTCAGAGAGCGGGAGGAAGTGTTACTAGAGCGTCAGAGAGTGGGAGGAAGTGTTACTAGAGCGTCAGAGAGTGGGAGGAAGTGTTACTAGAGCGTCAGAGAGCGGGAGGAAGTGTTACTAGAGCGTCAGAGAGCGGGAGGAAGTGTTACTAGAGGCGTCAGAGAGCGGGAGGAAGTGTTACTAGAGCGTCAGAGAGCGGGAGGAAGTGTTACTAGAGCGTCAGAGAGCGGGAGGAAGTGTTACTAGAGCGTCAGAGAGTGGAGGAAGTGTTACTAGAGCGTCAGAGAGCGGGAGGAAGTGTTACTAGAGCGGAGGAAGTGTTAGGAGTGATAGGCGTCAGAGAGCGAGGAAGTGTTACTAGAGCGTCAGAGAGCGGGAGGAAGTGTTACTAGAGCGGGAGAAGTGTTACTAGAGCGTCAGAGAGTGGGAGGAAGTGTTACTAGAGCGTCAGAGAGCGGGAGGAAGTGTTACTAGAGCGGGAGGAAGTGTTACTAGCGCGGGAGGAAGTGTTACTAGAGCGTCAGAGAGTGGGAGGAAGTGTTACTAGAGCGTCAGAGAGCGGGAGGAAGTGTTACTAGAGCGGAGGAAGTGTTACTAGAGCGTCAGAGAGCGGGGGAGGAAGTGTTACTAGAGCGTCAGAGAGCGGAGGAAGTGTTACTAGAGCGTCAGAGAGCGGGAGGAAGTGTTACTAGAGCGTCAGAGAGCGGGAGGAAGTGTTACTAGAGCGTCAGAGAGCGGGAGGAAGTGTTACTAGAGCGTCAGAGAGCGGGAGGAAGTGTTACTAGAGCGTCAGAGAGCGGGAGGAAGTGTTATTGGACGGGAGTGTACTGCGTCAGAGAGCGGGAGGAAGTGTTACTAGAGCGTCAGAGAGTGGGAGGAAGTGTTACTAGAGCGTCAGAGAGTGGGAGGAAGTGTTACTAGAGCGTCAGAGAGCGGGAGGAAGTGTTACTAGAGCGTCAGAGAGTGGGGAGGAAGTGTTACTAGAGCGTCAGAGAGCGGGAGGAAGTGTTACTAGAGCGTCAGAGAGTGGTAGGAAGTGTTACTAGAGCGTCAGAGAGCGGGAGGAAGTGTTACTAGAGCGTCAGAGAGCGGGAGGAAGTTTTACTAGAGCGTCAGAGAGCGGGAGGAAGTGTTACTAGAGCGTCAGAGAGTGGGAGGAAGTGTTACTAGAGCGTTAGAGAGCGTCAGAGAGTGGGAGGAAGTGTTACTAGAGCGTCAGAGAGTGGGAGGAAGTGTTACTAGAGCGCCAGAGAGTGGGAGGAAGTGTTACTAGAGCGTCAGAGAGTGAGAGGAAGTGTTACTAGAGCGTCAGAGAGCGGGAGGAAGTGTTACTAGAGCGTCAGAGAGCGGGAGGAAGTGTTACTAGAGCCTCAGAGAGTGGGAGGAAGTGTTACTAGAGCGTCAGAGAGTGGGAAGAAGTGTTACTAGAGCGTCAGAGAGCGGTAGGAAGTGTTACTAGAGCGTCAGAGAGTGGGAGGAAGTGTTACTAGAGCGTCAGAGAGCGGGAAGGAAGTGTTACTAGAGCGTCAGAGAGTGGTAGGAAGTGTTACTAGAGCGTCAGAGAGTGGAAGTGTTACTAGAGCGTCAGAGAGCGGGAGGAAGTGTTACTAAGCGTCAGAGAGTGGGAGGAAGTGTTACTAGAGCGTCAGAGAGTGGTAGGAAGTGTTACTAGAGCGTCAGAGAGCGGTAAGAAGCAGGAGGAAATATGTGTAAGGTATTAGAGAGCGTATCCTCCGTAACACAGTTGGTTAGCGTACAAATGTTTCTCGCTGTAGGCTCTCCACATGTCACTTGCTTAATTTAGAAACTGTACTTGTGGGCGGTCTCGAGCCCATTGTTGATGTGATGATGTGCGTTGACTTTTGTAACTCTCTCAGCAAGATTAACTTGCTCAGGTAAATGAATTGTGGTGTTCAGTCCCTGAGCCCATTATGTGCCTCTGTAACTTTCCACTACCACCCACAGGACGGGTATGGGGTGCATATTAAATTAACTATATTATAAACTAGGGTTATCCCATGGAATTGTCTAACCGGCGAAGTCGTTAAATACCAAGATATTACCTCAGTTCAAAATCCAAATAGAAACAATCCTCATGAACCATGGGGGAGGGGGACCTTTGACAAGCCGATGGCTTCCACTATCCGTCGAGGACACTAGAGACAGGTAAATTCAGGTAAAAATCTCCCACGTTCGTTATTGTGCCTTAATTTTGCAACATATAGCTAGCTCAACCTGTAATTTGTAATTACTTATATTGAAGGGGGTAGCAAGACTCTGCTATGTACCTACATTTGTAATGAAGAAACATTATTAATACATTAAAACAACTTCGTAGCAGAGCGTAGTTTCGATCTACGGACCTCTGGGTTATGGGCCCAGCACGCTTCCACTGCGCCACTCTGCTCCTCATATTATTGGGATGATACATTTTATACATCTTTTATAATATTATAATTGGTAATATTTTCTTCATAAATAAAAGTATCAGTGTTTCTACGCAGTAACGCACCAGTACGCACTGATCTTGCGCATGGGATGCGCACATCATGGTTACTGTGCACAGCTGCTGCGTATGACATACATCATAGCATGGGTATGTGATCACTGCTGCACACGATGGGTATGGGTTCACTACCACTCATGAACAGGACATGTATTGGAGGCACTAACGCTCACAGGATAGGTATACATGGGGTCTACGTACGTACGTCAACGTTTGTACTATGGTGCACATACAACAACTACTGTCTAAACAGGAGGATGGGTCGCCACGTTGACATACTGTGCCGTTCTCTGTTGTGTTAGGATAAGGTCACTTACGCCCGAGAGTTTGTTGACGTTGGCAGACTTGAGGAGGACGGGCTGGATCACGGGGCCAAGTGTTGACGTTGGCAGACTTGAGGAGGACGGGCTGGATCACGGGGCCAAGTGTTGACGTTGGCAGACTTGAGGAGGACGGGCTGGATCACGGGGCCAAGTGTTGACGTTGGCAGACTTGAGGAGGACGGGCTGGATCACGGGGCCAAGTGTTGACGTTGGCAGACTTGAGGAGGACGGGCTGGATCACGGGGCCAAGTGTTGACGTTGGCAGACTTGAGGAGGACGGGCTGGATCACGGGGCCAAGTGTTGACGTTGGGAGACTTGAGGAGGACGGGGTGGATCACGGGACCAAGTGTTGACGTTGGCAGACTTGAGGAGGACGGGCTGGATCACGGGGCCAAGTGTTGACGTTGGCAGACTTGAGGAGGACGGGCTGGATCACGGGGCCAAGTGTTGACGTTGGCAGACTTGAGGAGGACGGGCTGGATCACGGGGCCAAGTGTTGACGTTGGCAGACTTGAGGAGGACGGGCTGGATCACGGGGCCAAGTGTGACATTGCTGTCAAGTGTGTTATGTCGGTCTTGTCTGAGGTCAACCCCTAGAGTTGGCCTAAATAATCGCCCCCGTGTGGGCTCGAACCACCAATCTTTCGGTTAACAGCCGAACGCGCTAACCAATTGTGCCACGGAGGCTCGAGCAACGTACTAAACAAATCTGTAATAAGGCGGAATTACTTAGATATCGAAGTGTGATAATTATCTGAGTTTACTTGAGAGCTACTAATAGTGGCCTCGATGTGGACAGGAGGCCGGCGGCTTGTCGAAGGTCCCCCCCATTTGCCTTCATGATATTTTCCTGATGATTATAATTCCTACAGTTTCCTAATGCCTAAAGTAACCTTGTGTCTAGTGGCCACAACGGAGACGGGAAGCCGGCAGCTTGTCAATGGTTCCCCCATTTTTCTTAAGTTTCCTCCTTTTCTTTCTTCCCTAATTTTCTCCCCCCCCCCTAAAAAAAACACACTGGGGTTGGAGTCCTTGTGCCTTCTTTTACCAACTTCGAGGTTAACTCCGGAGCTGGAGCCCCTGGAGCAGTTCGTTGTTACCTTCAACTTCGTCCTGACAGTTCCTGCGACGACACTGGAACCAATCGTATTGGTGGTTGCTGTTCCAGTAGAGTCCTTCGGCGCTGTTGAGAGGGGGACCTGCTGCATGGGCAACAACTTCTCCCCCGTATCAACCTAACCTGGCTTTGCGCCCTGGAGATGCCACTCCAGACCGAAACGAAATAGTTTCCGAGACAGACGGACGCCTACTACTGGGATGGTCCACCAGTTTTTCATTCTTGTAAAGCCACTAGCACGCATAGCATTTCGGGCAGGTCCTTTATCCTAAAACGGGTAGGTCTTAAGATTAATATTAATCTTAATAACCCTGGAATACGACCCGCCAAATCGTTTAACAAGGTACCCTTTCACTGCTGGGTGAAGAGAAGCGAACAGTTAAGGATTGGAACCTAGTCAATCCTCCCCGGCCAGGATACGAACCCAGACTAAATTGCTCGCGAAGGGCGAGCTACTGTTTCACCACTGCGCCACGGGGACTGCATTTACCACCGCATGCACGGGGACCAGTCATTGAAAGATGCACAACAATTGAGAACTCTAATAAGAAAGTCAACCAAACCGTAGGAATAGAAAAACGAATCTTTGACTTCCAGGAAAATAAAGTTATTGAACTGTAAACATTCCACAAGCGACAACAAGCATCTGAGAACTATATTGGCTCCCATATCAGGAACGGTTGAGGGCCCCAGGACTAACACAGCAAGCCAGACGGGGCATGGTGGCTCCCATACCAGAAACGGTTGAGGGCCCCAGGACTAACACAGCAAGCCAGACGGGGCATGGTGGCTCCCATACCAGGAACGGTTGAGGGCCCCAGGACTAACACAGCAAGCCAGACGGGGCATGGTGGCTCCCATACCAGGAACGGTTGAGGGCCCCAGGACTAACACAGCAAGCCAGACGGGGCATGGTGGCTCCCATACCAGGAACGGTTGAGGGCCCCAGGACTAACACAACAAGCCAGACGGGGCAAGGTGGCTCCCATACCAGGAACGGTTGAGGGCCCCAGGACTAACACAGCAAGCCAGACGGGGCATGGCGGCTCCCATACCAGGAACGGTTGAGGGCCACAGGACTAACACAGCAAGCCAGACGGGGCATGGTGGCTCCCATACCAGGAACGGTTGAGGGCCCCAGGACTAACACAGCAAGCCAGACGGGGCATGGTGGCTCCCATACCAGGAACGGTTGAGGGCCCCAGGACTAACACAACAAGCCAGACGGGGCATGGTGGCTCCCATACCAGGAACGGTTGAGGGCCCCAGGACTAACACAGCAAGCCAGACGGGGCATGGTGGCTCCCATACCAGGAACGGTTGAGGGCCACAGGACTAACACAACAAGCCAGACGGGGCAAGGTGGCTCCCATACCAGGAACGGTTGAGGGCCCCAGGACTAACACAGCAAGCCAGACGGGGCATGGTGGCTCCCATACCAGGAACGGTTGAGGGCCACAGGACTAACACAACATGCCAGACGGGGCATGGTGGCTCCCATACCAGGAACGGTTGAGGGCCACAGGACTAACACAACAAGCCAGACGGGGCATGGTGGCTCCCATACCAGGAACGGTTGAGGGCCCAGGACTAACACAGCATGGTGGCTCCCATACCAGGAACGGTTGAGGGCCACAGGACTAACACAGCATGGTGGCTCCCATACCAGGAACGGTTGAGGGCCACAGGACTAACACAGCAAGCCAGACGGGGCATGGTGGCTCCCATACCAGGAACGGTTGAGGGCCACAGGACTAACACAGCAAGCCAGACGGGGCATGGTGGCTCCCATACCAGGAACGGTTGAGGGCCACAGGACTAACACAGCATGGTGGCTCCCATACCAGGAACGGTTGAGGGCCACAGGACTAACACAGCATGGTGGCTCCCATACCAGGAACGGTTGAGGGCCACAGGACTAACACAACATGCCAGACGGGGCATGGTGGCTCCCATACCAGGAACGGTTGAGGGCCCCAGGACTAACACAGCATGGTGGCTCCCATACCAGGAACGGTTGAGGGCCACAGGACTAACACAGCATGGTGGCTCCCATACCAGGAACGGTTGAGGGCCACAGGACTAACACAGCAAGCCAGACGGGGCATGGTGGCTCCCATACCAGGAACGGTTGAGGGCCCCAGGACTAACACAACAAGCCAGACGGGGCATGGTGGCTCCCATACCAGGAACGGTTGAGGGCCACAGGACTAACACAGCAAGCCAGACGGGGCATGGTGGCTCCATACCAGGAACGGTTGAGGGCCACAGGACTAACACAGCAAGCCAGACGGGGCATGGTGGCTCCCATACCAGGAACGGTTGAGGGCCCCAGGACTAACAAAACAAGCCACAGTATACAGAATAAAAAAACCCAGAACAGTATACAGAACAGTGTACAGAACATCGTACAGTATACAGAATAAAAAACCCAGAACAGTATACAGAACAGTGTACAGAACATCGTACAGTATACAGAATAAAAAACCCAGAACAGTATACAGAACAGTGTACAGAACATCGTACAGTATACAGAATAGTGTACAGTATACAGAACAGTGTACAGAATATAGAACCTCGTACAGTATACTGGTTATCTTGAGATGATTTCGGGGCTTTTTAGTGTCCCCGCGGCCGGTCCTCGACCAGGCCTCCACCCCCAGGAAGCAGCCCGTGACAGCTGACTAACACGCAGGTACCTATTTACTGCTAGGTAACAGGGGCATAGGGTGAAAGAAACTCTGCCCAATGTTTCTCGCCGGCGCCTGGGATCGAACCCAGGACCACAGGATCACAAGTCCAGCGTGCTGTCCGCTCGGCCGACCGGCTGAACCATGTACAGTATACAGAACAGCGTACAGTATACTGAACCCTGTACAGTATACAGAACAGTGTACAGTATACAGAACAGTGTACAGTATACAGAGCCCCATACAGTATACTGAACCCCGTACAGTATACAGAACAGTGTACAGTATACAGAGCCCCATACAGTATACAGAGCCCCATACAGTATACAGAACCCCATACAGTATACAGAACAGTGTACAGTATACAGAACAGTGTACAGTATACAGAGCCCCATACAGTATACTGAACCCCGTACAGTATACAGAACAGTGTACAGTATACAGAACAGTGTACAGTATACAGAGCCCCATACAGTATACTGAACCCCGTACAGTATACAGAACAGCATTCAGTATACAGAACAGCATTCAGTATACAGAACCCATTACAGTATATAGTATACAGAACAGTGTACAGTATACAGAACAATATACAGTATACAGGACCCCCGTACGGTATATAGAACAGTGAACAGTATACAGAACAGCCAACAGTATGCAGAACAGTGTACAGTATACAGAACAGCCAACAGTATGCAGAACAGTGTACAGTATACAGAACAGTGTACAGTATACACAACCCCGTACAGTGTATAGAACCCCTTACAGTGTACAGTATACAGAAAAGCGTACATAATACAGAACAGCCAACAGTATGCAGAACAGTGTACAGTATACAGAACAGTGTACAGTATACAGAACAGTGTACAGTATACAGAACAGCGTAAAGTATACGGAACAGCGAACAGTATACAGAACAGCGTACAGTATACAGAACAGCATACAGTATACAGAACCCTGTACAGCATACAGAACAGTGTACAGTATACAGAACCCCATACAGTATACAGAACAGTGTACATTATACAGAACAGCGTACAGTATACAGAACAGCGTACAGTATACGGAACAGCGTACAGTATACGGAACAGCATACAGTATACGGAATAGAATACAGTATACAGAACAGCGTACAGTATACAGAACAGCGTACAGTATACAGAACAGTGTACAGTATACAGAACAGCGTACAGTATACGGAACAGCGTACAGTATACGGAACAGCGTACAGTATACGGAACAGCGTACAGTATACAGAACAGCATACAGTATACGGAATAGAATACAGTATACAGAACAGCGTACAGTATACAGAACAGCGTACAGTATACAGAACAGTGTACAGTATACAGAACAGCGTACAGTATACAGAACAGTGTACAGTATACAGCACCCCGTACAGTATACAGAACAGTGTACAGTATACAGAACAGTGTACAGTATACAGAACAGTGTACAGTATACAGAACAGCGTACAGTATACAGAATAGTGTACAGTATACAGCACCCTGTACAGTATACAG
The DNA here is from genome assembly GCA_020271785.1 of Procambarus virginalis. Taxonomy (NCBI): domain Eukaryota; kingdom Metazoa; phylum Arthropoda; class Malacostraca; order Decapoda; family Cambaridae; genus Procambarus; species Procambarus virginalis. The sequence goes on along the minus strand of WNGS01025126.1, from coordinate 290,563 downwards.
AACATTGTACAGTATACAGAACAGCGTACAGTATACAGATCAGTGTACAGTATACAAAACAGTGTACAGTATACAGAACAGTGTACAGTATACAGAACAGCGTACAGTATACAGAACAGTGTACAGTATACAGAACAGTGTACAGTATACAGAACAGTGTACAGTATACAGAACAGTGTACAGTATACAGAACAGTGTACAGTATACAGAACAGTGTACAGTATACAGAACAGTGTACAGTATACAGAACAGTGTACAGTATACAGAACAGCATACAGTATACAGAACAGTGTACAGTATACAGAACAGTGTACAGTATACAGAACAGTGTACAGTATACAGAACAGTGTACAGTATACAGAACACTTTACCAATAATCCTGTCCATTAACGATGGTCAGCTTTCAGCCTCTGTTACTGCTATTGAATTCAATAGGTTCTTCTCATCCATTGGGTCATCCCTTGTTAATGACACTCCATCTACCAGTACTAATGTTCAGGACTGTCTTACAGGTAACTACCCACAGTCTCTGTACCTAACGCCCGCTAATTCCACTGATGTAAATGAGGTAATCCTTTCCCTTAAGACCAAGTCTAGTGCCCTTGCTGAGATACCAACTCTAATCTACAAAAAAGCCTCCAGATCTTTAGCTCCTGCAATTGCATTGCTCTTCAACAAGTCACTTGAACTCCAAACTTTTCCAGATATTCTAAAAAAAGCGAGAGTAACCCCAGTCCATAAATGTGGTGATGCCACTGATGTTAACAACTTCAGACCTATATCAATTCTGCCAAACTTGTCAAAAATATTTGAAAAACTAATCTACAAGCAGCTTTACTCTTAAGTAGCCAAACACAATATACTTAGCTCCTGTTAATATGGCTTCAGACCCCCCCCCAAAAAAAGCATTAACGATGCACTTATTAGTATGATTAACTTGATTCATGCAGCTCTTGATAAAAATGAGTTTCCTGTTGGGTTATTTGTGGACCTGTGTAAGGCTTTTGACACTGTCAACCATCAAAACCTTCTTCTTAAATTACATCATTATGGAGTCAGAGGACACTCCCTGCAATACCTCAAATCCTACCTTACTGACAGGCTTCAGTATGTTTCTGTGAATAATTCAATTTCTTCCACCCTACCCATCAACACTGGTGTTCCTCAGGGCAGCATACTTGGCCCTCTCCTCTTTCTCATCTACATTAATGACCTTCCAAATGCCTCCCAACACCTCAAACCAATTTTATTTGCTGACGACACAACCTTCATCTTCTCCAGTCCTGACCCCCTTGCTCTAAATGTCACAGTGAATACTGAACTAAATAAAGTCCATCTCTAGCTAACTGCCAACAAACTCACCCTCAACATTTACATAACTTTCTATATTTTGTTTGGCAATAAATCATCAAATCAAATTAATCTCAGGATAAGCAATATCCAAATTTGTAACAAAGTAGATGGCATATTCCTTGGTGATCTCATAAACAGCAAGCTGAATTTCCAGGGACACATTCTAAATATATAAAAAAAAGTTAAAAAAACTGTTGGAATTCTTTCTAAGATCAGATATTATGTACCCCGACCTGCCCTGGTGACTCTATTACTCCCTCATCTATCCATAACTCAACTATGGCATTTGTGCTTGGGGTTCTACTACCCAAAATCATTTACGCCCTCTAATTACTCAACACAAAGCTGCTATTAGAACAATATCCAACTCTGGCCCCAGACAGCACTCGGTACCCCTACTCAAATCTTTAAATATGTTAGATATTAAGTCACTGCACATCCTCTCATGTGTACTCAGTATATTTAAAACTCTGAACTGCAATGTCAATCCTGAACTTAGAAGCTTCGTAGAAGGTTGTAACAGAAGTCTTGGGCATCGCACCAGAAACAAATACCTATTTGATATTCCAAGAGTGCGACTTAACCAAACTAGAAATGCTCTACAATTCAACGGACCCAGAATGTGGAATGACCTTCCCAATCATGTCAAAGACTGTACTTCCCTCAACCAGTTTAAGAATAAAACCAAGTACTAACTAATTAACTCCATGTAACCTACCTTACCTCCTATATGTCAACCCATGACTTGCTATTTTTTTTTCACAATGCTGTTTGTTCACCAACTTGTACAATTTCTGATTTCTGCCATGTTTCCCCCCCCCTCCTCTCCCTCTTTTTCATGTTTTATTCCTTTTTTAACATAATTTATACCAAATTCCAATTACTATTAAGTTTTATTCTAAGTATTTCCCCCCCCCCCCCCATACCTTGCCCAAAGCGCTATGCGTACTAGTGGCTTTAGGTATTGTATGTACTAGCTCTATTTATAAATCCACAATTATGTTTGTAAATCAACTATGTATGTACTTTCCTGATTAAAATTTGCTTTACTTACTTTACCAGTAACAGAAGACAAACGGCCCTGCCAACGGGCAAGGATTGAGGAATGAATAACTGGGTAGAAGTTGGAATAGAGGATACCTTTACGGGAGATTTATTTATTTATTTATTTATATACAAGAAGGTACATTGGGTTTGTGAGAATACATTGAATAGGACAGTATTTACAATCTTGTAAAGCCACTAGTACGCGCAACGTTTCGGGCAGGTCCTTAATCTAACAGATAATTTTAAGTAGGTAATTTCTATCATAATTGATAAATGATAACAAATACATTACAAGAGAAAAATGAGATGAGAGAGCTTAGTAAGTATATTAAAGCACATTGTTATATTAAAGCTCTAATTGATTACATTGAACAGCTTGATTGGTAATTTAACAAGATTAATAGACACCATACAGCAGATTGCCAGCACATATAAGACAGCAATGAACACAATTAATGGTAAAGATGTTCAGATTGGGAACATAAAGGTTGGGAGATTGGGTAGCAATAGATACAGTGCAATTTTAAGGCAAAAGGTGAAAAACTATGAAAATGAAATTAGGTATTTTTTAGTATTGATTTGAATGATGTAAAAGTTGGACAGCTTTTCAATTCCATGGCACAAGTGTGGAGAGCCTCCTTAGCGGCAGCGTCTTCATGATCATTTAAGGACACGCCAATATGGCTGGCAACCCAGCAAAACTCCACTGTCGTCAGTCTACTAGAGATAAGAAACAGCCAATGTTGAATTTCGACTACTACAGGATGGACTGGATTAAAGCACTCCAGAGCCATGAGGGCACTGCGAGTGTCAACTACAACAACAAAGGAGAGTTGACAGCGAGAANAGCGTCAGAGAGCGGGAGGAAGTGTTACTAGAGCGTTCAGAGAGCGGAGGAAGTGTTACTAGAGCGTCAGAGAGTGGGAGGAAGTGTTACTAGACGTCAGAGAGCGGGAGGAAGTGTTACTAGCGTCAGAGAGCGGGAGGAAGTGTTCTAGAGCGTCAGAGAGCGGGAGGAAGTGTTACTAGAGCGTCAGAGAGCGGGAGGAAGTGTTACTAGAGCGTCAGAGAGCGGGAGGAAGTGTTACTAGAGCGTCAGAGAGCGGGAGGAAGTGTTACTAGAGCGTCAGAGAGTGGGAGGAAGTGTTACTAGAGCGTCAGAGAGGGGAGGAAGTGTTACTAGAGCGTCAGAGAGTGGGAGGAAGTGTTACTAGAGCGTCAGAGAGCGGGAGGAAGTGTTACTAGAGCGTCAGAGAGCGGGAGGAAGTGTTACTAGAGCGTCAGAGAGCGGGAGGAAGTGTTACTAGAGCGTCAGAGAGCGGGAGGAAGTGTTACTAGAGCGTCAGAGAGCGGGAGGAAGTGTCTAGAGAGCGTCAGAGTGCGGGAGGAAGTGTTTACTAGAGCGTCAGAGAGCGGGAGGAAGTGTTACTAGAGCGTCAGAGAGCGGGAGGAAGTGTTACTAAGCGTCAGAGAGCGGGAGGAAGTGTTTACTAGAGCGTCAGAGAGCGGGAGGAAGTGTTACTAGAGCGTCAGAGAGTGGTAGGAAGTGTTACTAGAGCGTCAGAGAGCGGGAGGAAGTGTTACTAGAGCGTCAGAGAGCGGGAGGAAGTGTTACTAGAGCGTCAGAGAGGAGGAAGTGTTACTAGAGCGTCAGAGAGCGGGAGGATGTTACTAGAGCGTCAGAGAGCGGAGGGAAGTGTTTACTAGAGCGTCAGAGAGTGGAGGAAGTGTTACTAGAGCGTCAGAGAGCGGGAGGAAGTGTTACTAAGAGCGTCAGAGAGCGGGAGGAAGTGTTACTAGAGCGTCAGAGAGCGGAGGAAGTGTTACTAGAGCGTCAGAGAGCGGGAGGAAGTGTTACTAGAGCGTCAGAGAGCGGGAGGAAGTGTTACTAGAGCGTCAGAGAGCGGAGGAAGTGTTACTAGAGCGTCAGAGAGCGGAGGAAGTGTTACTAGAGCGTCAGAGAGCGGGAGGAAGTGTTACTAGAGCGTCAGAGAGCGGGAGGAAGTGTTACTAGAGCGTCAGAGAGCGGGAGGAAGTGTTACTAGAGCGTCAGAGAGCGGAGAAAGTGTTACTAGAGCGTCAGAGAGCGGGAGGAAGTGTTACTAGAGCGTCAGAGAGCGGGAGGAAGTGTTACTAGAGCGTCAGAGAGCGGGAGGAAGTGTTACTAGAGCGTCAGAGAGCGGGAGGAAGTGTTACTAGAGCGTCAGAGAGCGGGAGGAAGTGTTACTAGAGCGTCAGAGAGCGGGAGGAAGTGTTACTAGAGCGTCAGAGAGCGGGAGGAAGTGTTACTAGAGCGTCAGAGAGCGGGAGGAAGTGTTACTAGAGCGTCAGAGAGCGGGAGGAAGTGTTACTAGAGCGTCAGAGAGCGGGAGGAAGTGTTACTAGAGCGTCAGAGAGCGGGAGGAAGTGTTACTAGAGCGTCAGAGAGCGGGAGGAAGTGTTACTAGAGCGTCAGAGAGCGGGAGGAAGTGTTACTAGAGCGTCAGAGAGCGGGAGGAAGTGTTACTAGAGCGTCAGAGAGCGGGAGGAAGTGTTACTAGAGCGTCAGAGAGCGGGAGGAAGTGTTACTAGAGCGTCAGAGAGCGGGAGGAAGTGTTACTAGAGCGTCAGAGAGCGGGAGGAAGTGTTACTAGAGCGTCAGAGAGCGGGAGGAAGTGTTACTAGAGCGTCAGAGAGCGGGAGGAAGTGTTACTAGAGCGTCAGAGAGCGGGAGGAAGTGTTACTAGAGCGTCAGAGAGCGGGAGGAAGTGTTACTAGAGCGTCAGAGAGCGGGAGGAAGTGTTACTAGAGCGTCAGAGAGCGGGAGGAAGTGTTACTAGAGCGTCAGAGAGCGGGAGGAAGTGTTACTAGAGCGTCAGAGAGTGGGAGGAAGTGTTACTAGAGCGTCAGAGAGCGGGAGGAAGTGTTACTAGAGCGTCAGAGAGCGGGAGGAAGTGTTACTAGAGCGTCAGAGAGCGGGAGGAAGTGTTACTAGAGCGTCAGAGAGCGGGAGGAAGTGTTACTAGAGCGTCAGAGAGCGGGAGGAAGTGTTACTAGAGCGTCAGAGAGCGGGAGGAAGTGTTACTAGAGCGTCAGAGAGCGGGAGGAAGTGTTACTAGAGCGTCAGAGAGCGGGAGGAAGTGTTACTAGAGCGTCAGAGAGCGGGAGGAAGTGTTACTAGAGCGTCAGAGAGCGGGAGGAAGTGTTACTAGAGCGTCAGAGAGCGGGAGGAAGTGTTACTAGAGCGTCAGAGAGCGGGAGGAAGTGTTACTAGAGCGTCAGAGAGCGGGAGGAAGTGTTACTAGAGCGTCAGAGAGCGGGAGGAAGTGTTACTAGAGCGTCAGAGAGCGGGAGGAAGTGTTACTAGAGCGTCAGAGAGCGGGAGGAAGTGTTACTAGAGCGTCAGAGAGCGGGAGGAAGTGTTACTAGAGCGTCAGAGAGCGGGAGGAAGTGTTACTAGAGCGTCAGAGAGCGGGAGGAAGTGTTACTAGAGCGTCAGAGAGCGGGAGGAAGTGTTACTAGAGCGTCAGAGAGCGGGAGGAAGTGTTACTAGAGCGTCAGAGAGCGGGAGGAAGTGTTACTAGAGCGTCAGAGAGCGGGAGGAAGTGTTACTAGAGCGTCAGAGAGCGGGAGGAAGTGTTACTAGAGCGTCAGAGAGCGGGAGGAAGTGTTACTAGAGCGTCAGAGAGCGGGAGGAAGTGTTACTAGAGCGTCAGAGAGCGGGAGGAAGTGTTACTAGAGCGTCAGAGAGCGGGAGGAAGTGTTACTAGAGCGTCAGAGAGCGGGAGGAAGTGTTACTAGAGCGTCAGAGAGCGGGAGGAAGTGTTACTAGAGCGTCAGAGAGCGGGAGGAAGTGTTACTAGAGCGTCAGAGAGCGGGAGGAAGTGTTACTAGAGCGTCAGAGAGCGGGAGGAAGTGTTACTAGAGCGTCAGAGAGCGGGAGGAAGTGTTACTAGAGCGTCAGAGAGCGGGAGGAAGTGTTACTAGAGCGTCAGAGAGCGGGAGGAAGTGTTACTAGAGCGTCAGAGAGCGGGAGGAAGTGTTACTAGAGCGTCAGAGAGCGGGAGGAAGTGTTACTAGAGCGTCAGAGAGCGGGAGGAAGTGTTACTAGAGCGTCAGAGAGCGGGAGGAAGTGTTACTAGAGCGTCAGAGAGCGGGAGGAAGTGTTACTAGAGCGTCAGAGAGCGGGAGGAAGTGTTACTAGAGCGTCAGAGAGCGGGAGGAAGTGTTACTAGAGCGTCAGAGAGCGGGAGGAAGTGTTACTAGAGCGTCAGAGAGCGGGAGGAAGTGTTACTAGAGCGTCAGAGAGCGGGAGGAAGTGTTACTAGAGCGTCAGAGAGCGGGAGGAAGTGTTACTAGAGCGTCAGAGAGCGGGAGGAAGTGTTACTAGAGCGTCAGAGAGCGGGAGGAAGTGTTACTAGAGCGTCAGAGAGCGGGAGGAAGTGTTACTAGAGCGTCAGAGAGCGGGAGGAAGTGTTACTAGAGCGTCAGAGAGCGGGAGGAAGTGTTACTAGAGCGTCAGAGAGCGGGAGGAAGTGTTACTAGAGCGTCAGAGAGCGGGAGGAAGTGTTACTAGAGCGTCAGAGAGCGGGAGGAAGTGTTACTAGAGCGTCAGAGAGCGGGAGGAAGTGTTACTAGAGCGTCAGAGAGCGGGAGGAAGTGTTACTAGAGCGTCAGAGAGCGGGAGGAAGTGTTACTAGAGCGTCAGAGAGCGGGAGGAAGTGTTACTAGAGCGTCAGAGAGCGGGAGGAAGTGTTACTAGAGCGTCAGAGAGCGGGAGGAAGTGTTACTAGAGCGTCAGAGAGCGGGAGGAAGTGTTACTAGAGCGTCAGAGAGCGGGAGGAAGTGTTACTAGAGCGTCAGAGAGCGGGAGGAAGTGTTACTAGAGCGTCAGAGAGCGGGAGGAAGTGTTACTAGAGCGTCAGAGAGCGGGAGGAAGTGTTACTAGAGCGTCAGAGAGCGGGAGGAAGTGTTACTAGAGCGTCAGAGAGCGGGAGGAAGTGTTACTAGAGCGTCAGAGAGCGGGAGGAAGTGTTACTAGAGCGTCAGAGAGCGGGAGGAAGTGTTACTAGAGCGTCAGAGAGCGGGAGGAAGTGTTACTAGAGCGTCAGAGAGCGGGAGGAAGTGTTACTAGAGCGTCAGAGAGCGGGAGGAAGTGTTACTAGAGCGTCAGAGAGCGGGAGGAAGTGTTACTAGAGCGTCAGAGAGCGGGAGGAAGTGTTACTAGAGCGTCAGAGAGCGGGAGGAAGTGTTACTAGAGCGTCAGAGAGCGGGAGGAAGTGTTACTAGAGCGTCAGAGAGCGGGAGGAAGTGTTACTAGAGCGTCAGAGAGCGGGAGGAAGTGTTACTAGAGCGTCAGAGAGCGGGAGGAAGTGTTACTAGAGCGTCAGAGAGCGGGAGGAAGTGTTACTAGAGCGTCAGAGAGCGGGAGGAAGTGTTACTAGAGCGTCAGAGAGCGGGAGGAAGTGTTACTAGAGCGTCAGAGAGCGGGAGGAAGTGTTACTAGAGCGTCAGAGAGCGGGAGGAAGTGTTACTAGAGCGTCAGAGAGCGGGAGGAAGTGTTACTAGAGCGTCAGAGAGCGGGAGGAAGTGTTACTAGAGCGTCAGAGAGCGGGAGGAAGTGTTACTAGAGCGTCAGAGAGCGGGAGGAAGTGTTACTAGAGCGTCAGAGAGCGGGAGGAAGTGTTACTAGAGCGTCAGAGAGCGGGAGGAAGTGTTACTAGAGCGTCAGAGAGCGGGAGGAAGTGTTACTAGAGCGTCAGAGAGCGGGAGGAAGTGTTACTAGAGCGTCAGAGAGCGGGAGGAAGTGTTACTAGAGCGTCAGAGAGCGGGAGGAAGTGTTACTAGAGCGTCAGAGAGCGGGAGGAAGTGTTACTAGAGCGTCAGAGAGCGGGAGGAAGTGTTACTAGAGCGTCAGAGAGCGGGAGGAAGTGTTACTAGAGCGTCAGAGAGCGGGAGGAAGTGTTACTAGAGCGTCAGAGAGCGGGAGGAAGTGTTACTAGAGCGTCAGAGAGCGGGAGGAAGTGTTACTAGAGCGTCAGAGAGCGGGAGGAAGTGTTACTAGAGCGTCAGAGAGCGGGAGGAAGTGTTACTAGAGCGTCAGAGAGCGGGAGGAAGTGTTACTAGAGCGTCAGAGAGCGGGAGGAAGTGTTACTAGAGCGTCAGAGAGCGGGAGGAAGTGTTACTAGAGCGTCAGAGAGCGGGAGGAAGTGTTACTAGAGCGTCAGAGAGCGGGAGGAAGTGTTACTAGAGCGTCAGAGAGCGGGAGGAAGTGTTACTAGAGCGTCAGAGAGCGGGAGGAAGTGTTACTAGAGCGTCAGAGAGCGGGAGGAAGTGTTACTAGAGCGTCAGAGAGCGGGAGGAAGTGTTACTAGAGCGTCAGAGAGCGGGAGGAAGTGTTACTAGAGCGTCAGAGAGCGGGAGGAAGTGTTACTAGAGCGTCAGAGAGCGGGAGGAAGTGTTACTAGAGCGTCAGAGAGCGGGAGGAAGTGTTACTAGAGCGTCAGAGAGCGGGAGGAAGTGTTACTAGAGCGTCAGAGAGCGGGAGGAAGTGTTACTAGAGCGTCAGAGAGCGGGAGGAAGTGTTACTAGAGCGTCAGAGAGCGGGAGGAAGTGTTACTAGAGCGTCAGAGAGCGGGAGGAAGTGTTACTAGAGCGTCAGAGAGCGGGAGGAAGTGTTACTAGAGCGTCAGAGAGCGGGAGGAAGTGTTACTAGAGCGTCAGAGAGCGGGAGGAAGTGTTACTAGAGCGTCAGAGAGCGGGAGGAAGTGTTACTAGAGCGTCAGAGAGCGGGAGGAAGTGTTACTAGAGCGTCAGAGAGCGGGAGGAAGTGTTACTAGAGCGTCAGAGAGCGGGAGGAAGTGTTACTAGAGCGTCAGAGAGCGGGAGGAAGTGTTACTAGAGCGTCAGAGAGCGGGAGGAAGTGTTACTAGAGCGTCAGAGAGCGGGAGGAAGTGTTACTAGAGCGTCAGAGAGCGGGAGGAAGTGTTACTAGAGCGTCAGAGAGCGGGAGGAAGTGTTACTAGAGCGTCAGAGAGCGGGAGGAAGTGTTACTAGAGCGTCAGAGAGCGGGAGGAAGTGTTACTAGAGCGTCAGAGAGCGGGAGGAAGTGTTACTAGAGCGTCAGAGAGCGGGAGGAAGTGTTACTAGAGCGTCAGAGAGCGGGAGGAAGTGTTACTAGAGCGTCAGAGAGCGGGAGGAAGTGTTACTAGAGCGTCAGAGAGCGGGAGGAAGTGTTACTAGAGCGTCAGAGAGCGGGAGGAAGTGTTACTAGAGCGTCAGAGAGCGGGAGGAAGTGTTACTAGAGCGTCAGAGAGCGGGAGGAAGTGTTACTAGAGCGTCAGAGAGCGGGAGGAAGTGTTACTAGAGCGTCAGAGAGCGGGAGGAAGTGTTACTAGAGCGTCAGAGAGCGGGAGGAAGTGTTACTAGAGCGTCAGAGAGCGGGAGGAAGTGTTACTAGAGCGTCAGAGAGCGGGAGGAAGTGTTACTAGAGCGTCAGAGAGCGGGAGGAAGTGTTACTAGAGCGTCAGAGAGCGGGAGGAAGTGTTACTAGAGCGTCAGAGAGCGGGAGGAAGTGTTACTAGAGCGTCAGAGAGCGGGAGGAAGTGTTACTAGAGCGTCAGAGAGCGGGAGGAAGTGTTACTAGAGCGTCAGAGAGCGGGAGGAAGTGTTACTAGAGCGTCAGAGAGCGGGAGGAAGTGTTACTAGAGCGTCAGAGAGCGGGAGGAAGTGTTACTAGAGCGTCAGAGAGCGGGAGGAAGTGTTACTAGAGCGTCAGAGAGCGGGAGGAAGTGTTACTAGAGCGTCAGAGAGCGGGAGGAAGTGTTACTAGAGCGTCAGAGAGCGGGAGGAAGTGTTACTAGAGCGTCAGAGAGCGGGAGGAAGTGTTACTAGAGCGTCAGAGAGCGGGAGGAAGTGTTACTAGAGCGTCAGAGAGCGGGAGGAAGTGTTACTAGAGCGTCAGAGAGCGGGAGGAAGTGTTACTAGAGCGTCAGAGAGCGGGAGGAAGTGTTACTAGAGCGTCAGAGAGCGGGAGGAAGTGTTACTAGAGCGTCAGAGAGCGGGAGGAAGTGTTACTAGAGCGTCAGAGAGCGGGAGGAAGTGTTACTAGAGCGTCAGAGAGCGGGAGGAAGTGTTACTAGAGCGTCAGAGAGCGGGAGGAAGTGTTACTAGAGCGTCAGAGAGCGGGAGGAAGTGTTACTAGAGCGTCAGAGAGCGGGAGGAAGTGTTACTAGAGCGTCAGAGAGCGGGAGGAAGTGTTACTAGAGCGTCAGAGAGCGGGAGGAAGTGTTACTAGAGCGTCAGAGAGCGGGAGGAAGTGTTACTAGAGCGTCAGAGAGCGGGAGGAAGTGTTACTAGAGCGTCAGAGAGCGGGAGGAAGTGTTACTAGAGCGTCAGAGAGCGGGAGGAAGTGTTACTAGAGCGTCAGAGAGCGGGAGGAAGTGTTACTAGAGCGTCAGAGAGCGGGAGGAAGTGTTACTAGAGCGTCAGAGAGCGGGAGGAAGTGTTACTAGAGCGTCAGAGAGCGGGAGGAAGTGTTACTAGAGCGTCAGAGAGCGGGAGGAAGTGTTACTAGAGCGTCAGAGAGCGGGAGGAAGTGTTACTAGAGCGTCAGAGAGCGGGAGGAAGTGTTACTAGAGCGTCAGAGAGCGGGAGGAAGTGTTACTAGAGCGTCAGAGAGCGGGAGGAAGTGTTACTAGAGCGTCAGAGAGCGGGAGGAAGTGTTACTAGAGCGTCAGAGAGCGGGAGGAAGTGTTACTAGAGCGTCAGAGAGCGGGAGGAAGTGTTACTAGAGCGTCAGAGAGCGGGAGGAAGTGTTACTAGAGCGTCAGAGAGCGGGAGGAAGTGTTACTAGAGCGTCAGAGAGCGGGAGGAAGTGTTACTAGAGCGTCAGAGAGCGGGAGGAAGTGTTACTAGAGCGTCAGAGAGCGGGAGGAAGTGTTACTAGAGCGTCAGAGAGCGGGAGGAAGTGTTACTAGAGCGTCAGAGAGCGGGAGGAAGTGTTACTAGAGCGTCAGAGAGCGGGAGGAAGTGTTACTAGAGCGTCAGAGAGCGGGAGGAAGTGTTACTAGAGCGTCAGAGAGCGGGAGGAAGTGTTACTAGAGCGTCAGAGAGCGGGAGGAAGTGTTACTAGAGCGTCAGAGAGCGGGAGGAAGTGTTACTAGAGCGTCAGAGAGCGGGAGGAAGTGTTACTAGAGCGTCAGAGAGCGGGAGGAAGTGTTACTAGAGCGTCAGAGAGCGGGAGGAAGTGTTACTAGAGCGTCAGAGAGCGGGAGGAAGTGTTACTAGAGCGTCAGAGAGCGGGAGGAAGTGTTACTAGAGCGTCAGAGAGCGGGAGGAAGTGTTACTAGAGCGTCAGAGAGCGGGAGGAAGTGTTACTAGAGCGTCAGAGAGCGGGAGGAAGTGTTACTAGAGCGTCAGAGAGCGGGAGGAAGTGTTACTAGAGCGTCAGAGAGCGGGAGGAAGTGTTACTAGAGCGTCAGAGAGCGGGAGGAAGTGTTACTAGAGCGTCAGAGAGCGGGAGGAAGTGTTACTAGAGCGTCAGAGAGCGGGAGGAAGTGTTACTAGAGCGTCAGAGAGCGGGAGGAAGTGTTACTAGAGCGTCAGAGAGCGGGAGGAAGTGTTACTAGAGCGTCAGAGAGCGGGAGGAAGTGTTACTAGAGCGTCAGAGAGCGGGAGGAAGTGTTACTAGAGCGTCAGAGAGCGGGAGGAAGTGTTACTAGAGCGTCAGAGAGCGGGAGGAAGTGTTACTAGAGCGTCAGAGAGCGGGAGGAAGTGTTACTAGAGCGTCAGAGAGCGGGAGGAAGTGTTACTAGAGCGTCAGAGAGCGGGAGGAAGTGTTACTAGAGCGTCAGAGAGCGGGAGGAAGTGTTACTAGAGCGTCAGAGAGCGGGAGGAAGTGTTACTAGAGCGTCAGAGAGCGGGAGGAAGTGTTACTAGAGCGTCAGAGAGCGGGAGGAAGTGTTACTAGAGCGTCAGAGAGCGGGAGGAAGTGTTACTAGAGCGTCAGAGAGCGGGAGGAAGTGTTACTAGAGCGTCAGAGAGCGGGAGGAAGTGTTACTAGAGCGTCAGAGAGCGGGAGGAAGTGTTACTAGAGCGTCAGAGAGCGGGAGGAAGTGTTACTAGAGCGTCAGAGAGCGGGAGGAAGTGTTACTAGAGCGTCAGAGAGCGGGAGGAAGTGTTACTAGAGCGTCAGAGAGCGGGAGGAAGTGTTACTAGAGCGTCAGAGAGCGGGAGGAAGTGTTACTAGAGCGTCAGAGAGCGGGAGGAAGTGTTACTAGAGCGTCAGAGAGCGGGAGGAAGTGTTACTAGAGCGTCAGAGAGCGGGAGGAAGTGTTACTAGAGCGTCAGAGAGCGGGAGGAAGTGTTACTAGAGCGTCAGAGAGCGGGAGGAAGTGTTACTAGAGCGTCAGAGAGCGGGAGGAAGTGTTACTAGAGCGTCAGAGAGCGGGAGGAAGTGTTACTAGAGCGTCAGAGAGCGGGAGGAAGTGTTACTAGAGCGTCAGAGAGCGGGAGGAAGTGTTACTAGAGCGTCAGAGAGCGGGAGGAAGTGTTACTAGAGCGTCAGAGAGCGGGAGGAAGTGTTACTAGAGCGTCAGAGAGCGGGAGGAAGTGTTACTAGAGCGTCAGAGAGCGGGAGGAAGTGTTACTAGAGCGTCAGAGAGCGGGAGGAAGTGTTACTAGAGCGTCAGAGAGCGGGAGGAAGTGTTACTAGAGCGTCAGAGAGCGGGAGGAAGTGTTACTAGAGCGTCAGAGAGCGGGAGGAAGTGTTACTAGAGCGTCAGAGAGCGGGAGGAAGTGTTACTAGAGCGTCAGAGAGCGGGAGGAAGTGTTACTAGAGCGTCAGAGAGCGGGAGGAAGTGTTACTAGAGCGTCAGAGAGCGGGAGGAAGTGTTACTAGAGCGTCAGAGAGCGGGAGGAAGTGTTACTAGAGCGTCAGAGAGCGGGAGGAAGTGTTACTAGAGCGTCAGAGAGCGGGAGGAAGTGTTACTAGAGCGTCAGAGAGCGGGAGGAAGTGTTACTAGAGCGTCAGAGAGCGGGAGGAAGTGTTACTAGAGCGTCAGAGAGCGGGAGGAAGTGTTACTAGAGCGTCAGAGAGCGGGAGGAAGTGTTACTAGAGCGTCAGAGAGTGGGAGGAAGTGTTACTAGAGCGTCAGAGAGCGGGAGGAAGTGTTACTAGAGCGTCAGAGAGCGGGAGGAAGTGTTACTAGAGCGTCAGAGAGTGGGAGGAAGTGTTACTAGAGCGTCAGAGAGCGGGAGGAAGTGTTACTAGAGCGTCAGAGAGCGGGAGGAAGTGTTACTAGAGCGTCAGAGAGCGGGAGGAAGTGTTACTAGAGCGTCAGAGAGCGGGAGGAAGTGTTACTAGAGCGTCAGAGAGCGGGAGGAAGTGTTACTAGAGCGTCAGAGAGCGGGAGGAAGTGTTACTAGAGCGTCAGAGAGCGGGAGGAAGTGTTACTAGAGCGTCAGAGAGCGGGAGGAAGTGTTACTAGAGCGTCAGAGAGCGGGAGGAAGTGTTACTAGAGCGTCAGAGAGCGGGAGGAAGTGTTACTAGAGCGTCAGAGAGCGGGAGGAAGTGTTACTAGAGCGTCAGAGAGCGGGAGGAAGTGTTACTAGAGCGTCAGAGAGCGGGAGGAAGTGTTACTAGAGCGTCAGAGAGCGGGAGGAAGTGTTACTAGAGCGTCAGAGAGCGGGAGGAAGTGTTACTAGAGCGTCAGAGAGCGGGAGGAAGTGTTACTAGAGCGTCAGAGAGCGGGAGGAAGTGTTACTAGAGCGTCAGAGAGCGGGAGGAAGTGTTACTAGAGCGTCAGAGAGCGGGAGGAAGTGTTACTAGAGCGTCAGAGAGCGGGAGGAAGTGTTACTAGAGCGTCAGAGAGCGGGAGGAAGTGTTACTAGAGCGTCAGAGAGCGGAGGAAGTGTTACTAGAGCGTCAGAGAGCGGGAGGAAGTGTTACTAGAGCGTCAGAGAGCGGGAGGAAGTGTTACTAGAGCGTCAGAGAGCGGGAGGAAGTGTTACTAGAGCGTCAGAGAGCGGGAGGAAGTGTTACTAGAGCGTCAGAGAGCGGGAGGAAGTGTTACTAGAGCGTCAGAGAGCGGGAGGAAGTGTTACTAGAGCGTCAGAGAGCGGGAGGAAGTGTTACTAGAGCGTCAGAGAGCGGGAGGAAGTGTTACTAGAGCGTCAGAGAGCGGGAGGAAGTGTTACTAGAGCGTCAGAGAGTGGGAGGAAGTGTTACTAGAGCGTCAGAGAGCGGGAGGAAGTGTTACTAGAGCGTCAGAGAGCGGGAGGAAGTGTTACTAGAGCGTCAGAGAGCGGGAGGAAGTGTTACTAGAGCGTCAGAGAGCGGAGGAAGTGTTACTAGAGCGTCAGAGAGCGGGAGGAAGTGTTACTAGAGCGTCAGAGAGCGGGAGGAAGTGTTACTAGAGCGTCAGAGAGCGGGAGGAAGTGTTACTAGAGCGTCAGAGAGCGGGAGGAAGTGTTACTAGAGCGTCAGAGAGCGGGAGGAAGTGTTACTAGAGCGTCAGAGAGCGGGAGGAAGTGTTACTAGAGCGTCAGAGAGCGGGAGGAAGTGTACTAGAGCGTCAGAGAGCGGGAGGAAGTGTTACTAGAGCGTCAGAGAGCGGAGGAAGTGTTACTAGAGCGTCAGAGAGCGGGAGGAAGTGTTACTAGAGCGTCAGAGAGCGGGAGGAAGTGTTACTAGAGCGTCAGAGAGCGGGAGGAAGTGTTACTAGAGCGTCAGAGAGCGGGAGGAAGTGTTACTAGAGCGTCAGAGAGCGGGAGGAAGTGTTACTAGAGCGTCAGAGAGCGGGAGGAAGTGTTACTAGAGCGTCAGAGAGCGGGAGGAAGTGTTACTAGAGCGTCAGAGAGCGGGAGGAAGTGTTACTAGAGCGTCAGAGAGCGGGAGGAAGTGTTACTAGAGCGTCAGAGAGCGGGAGGAAGTGTTACTAGAGCGTCAGAGAGCGGGAGGAAGTGTTACTAGAGCGTCAGAGAGCGGGAGGAAGTGTTACTAGAGCGTCAGAGAGCGGGAGGAAGTGTTACTAGAGCGTCAGAGAGCGGGAGGAAGTGTTACTAGAGCGTCAGAGAGCGGGAGGAAGTGTACTAGAGCGTCAGAGAGTGGGAGGACAGGAGAGGGAAAGTGTACTAGAGCGTCAGAGAGCGGGAGGAAGTGTTACTAGAGCGTCAGAGAGCGGGAGGAAGTGTTACTAGAGCGTCAGAGAGCGGGAGGAAGTGTTACTAGAGCGTCAGAGAGCGGGAGGAAGTGTTACTAGAGCGTCAGAGAGCGGGAGGAAGTGTTACTAGAGCGTCAGAGAGCGGGAGGAAGTGTTACTAGAGCGTCAGAGAGCGGGAGGAAGTGTTACTAGAGCGTCAGAGAGCGGGAGGAAGTGTTACTAGAGCGTCAGAGAGCGGGAGGAAGTGTTACTAGAGCGTCAGAGAGCGGGAGGAAGTGTTACTAGAGCGTCAGAGAGCGGAGGAAGTGTTACTAGAGCGTCAGAGAGCGGGAGGAAGTGTACTAGAGCGTCAGAGAGCGGGAGGAAGTGTTACTAGAGCGTCAGAGAGCGGGAGGAAGTGTTACTAGAGCGTCAGAGAGCGGGAGGAAGTGTACTAGAGCGTCAGAGAGCGGGAGGAAGTGTTACTAGAGCGTCAGAGAGTGGAGGAAGTGTTACTAGAGCGTCAGAGAGCGGGAGGAAGTGTTACTAGAGCGTCAGAGAGAGAGCGGGAGAAGTGTTACTAGAGCGTCAGAGAGCGGGAGGGAGGAAGTGTTACTAGAGCGTCAGAGAGGGGAGGGAGGAAGTGTACTAGAGCGTCAGAGAGCGGGAGGAAGTGTTACTAGAGCGTCAGAGAGGGGGAGGAAGTGTTACTAGAGCGTCAGAGAGCGGGAGGAAGTGTTACTAGAGCGTCAGAGAGCGAGGGGAGGAAGTGTTACTAGAGCGTCAGAGAGCGGGAGGAAGTGTTACTAGAGCGTCAGAGAGCGGGAGGAAGTGTTACTAGAGCGTCAGAGAGAGGGAGGAAGTGTTACTAGAGCGTCAGAGAGCGGAGGAAGTGTTACTAGAGCGTCAGAGAGCGGGAGGAAGTGTTACTAGAGCGTCAGAGAGCGGGAGGAAGTGTTACTAGAGCGTCAGAGAGCGGGAGGAAGTGTTACTAGAGCGTCAGAGAGGGGGAGGAAGTGTTACTAGAGCGTCAGAGAGGGGGAGGAAGTGTTACTAGAGCGTCAGAGAGCGGGAGGAAGTGTTACTAGAGCGTCAGAGAGCGGGAGGAAGTGTTACTAGAGCGTCAGAGAG
>WNGS01025126.1:221245-273594 GCA_020271785.1 Procambarus virginalis | reverse complement strand
GAGGAAGTGTTACTAGAGCGTCAGAGAGTGGGAGGAAGTGTTTACTAGAGGTCAGAGAGTGGGAGGAAGTGTTACTAGAGCGTCAGAGAGTGGGAGGAAGTGTTACTAGAGCGCCAGAGAGTGGGAGGAAGTGTTACTAGAGCGTCAGAGAGTGAGAGGAAGTGTTACTAGAGCGTCAGAGAGCGGGAGGAAGTGTTACTAGAGCGTCAGAGAGCGGGAAGAAGTGTTACTAGAGCCTCAGAGAGTGGGAGGAAGTGTTACTAGAGCGTCAGAGAGTGGGAAGAAGTGTTACTAGAGCGTCAGAGAGCGGGAGGAAGTGTTACTAGAGCGTCAGAGAGCGGGAGGAAGTGTTACTAGAGCGTCAGAGAGCGGGGAGGAAGTGTTACTAGAGCGTCAGAGAGCGGGAGGAGGAGTGTTACTAGAGCGTCAGAGAGCGGGGAGGAAGTGTTACTAGAGCGTCAGAGAGTGGGGAGGAAGTGTTACTAGAGCGTCAGAGAGCGGGGAGGAAGTGTTACTAGAGCGTCAGAGAGCGGGGAGGAAGTGTTACTAGAGCGTCAGAGAGTGGGAGGAAGTGTTACTAGAGCGTCAGAGAGCGGGAGGAAGTGTTACTAGAGCGTCAGAGAGCGGGAGGAAGTGTTACTAGAGCGTCAGAGAGTGGTAGGAAGTGTTACTAGAGCGTCAGAGAGTGGGAGGAAGTGTTACTAGAGCGTCAGAGAGCGGGAAGGAAGTGTTACTAGAGCGTCAGAGAGTGGGAGGAAGTGTTACTAGAGCGTCAGAGAGCGGGGAGGAAGTGTTACTAGAGCGTCAGAGAGTGGGGAGGAAGTGTTACTAGAGCGTCAGAGAGCGTCAGAGAGCGGGGAGGAAGTGTTACTAGAGCGTCAGAGAGCGGGAGGAAGTGTTACTAGAGCGTCAGAGAGCGGGAGGAAGTGTTACTAGAGCGTCAGAGAGTGGGAGGAAGTGTTACTAGAGCGTCAGAGAGCGGGGAGGAAGTGTTACTAGAGCGTCAGAGAGTGGGAGGAAGTGTTACTAGAGCGTCAGAGAGCGGGAGGAAGTGTTACTAGAGCGTCAGAGAGTGGTAGGAAGTGTTACTAGAGCGTCAGAAAGTGGGAGGAAGTGTTACTAGAGCGTCAGAGAGCGGGAGGAAATGTTACTAGAGCGTCAGAGAGCGGGAGGAAGTGTTACTAGAGCGTCAGAGAGCGGGAGGAAGTGTTACTAGAGCGTCAGAGAGCGGGGAGGAAGTGTTACTAGAGCGTCAGAGAGTGGGAGGAAGTGTTACTAGAGCGTCAGAGAGCGAGGAGGAAGTGTTACTAGAGCATCACAGAGCGGGAGGAAGTGTTACTAGAGCGTCAGAGAGCGGTAAGAAGCAGGAGGAAATATGTGTAAGGTTTTAGAGAGCGTATCCTCCGTCACACAGTTGGTTAGCGTACAAATGTTTCTCGCTGTAGGGCTCTCCACATGTCACTTGCTTAATTTAGAAACCGTACTTGTGGGCGGTCTCGAGCCCATTGTTGATGTGATGATGTGCGTTGACTTTTGTAACTCTCTCAGCAAGATTAACTTGCTCAGGTAAATGAATTGTGGTGTTCAGTCCCTGAGCCCATTATGTGCCTCTGTAACTTTCCACTACCGCCCACAGGACGGGTATGGGGTCCATATTAAATGAACTATATTATAAACTAGGGTTATCCCATGGAATTGTCTAACCGGCGAAGCCGTTAAATACCAAGATATTACCTCAGTTCAAAATCCAAATAGAAACAATCCTCATGAACCATGGGGGGAGGGGGGACCTTTGACAAGCCGATGGCTTCCACTATCCGTCGAGGACACTAGGGACAGGTAAATTCAGGTACAAATCTCCCACGTTCCTTATTGTGCCTTTATTTTTTAACATATAGCTGGCTCAACCTGTAATTTGTAATTACTTATATTGAAGGGGGTTGCAAGGCGCTGCTATGTACCTACATTTGTAATGAAAAAACATTATTAATACATTAAAACAACTTCGTAGCAGAGCGTAGTTTCGATCTACGGACCTCTGGGTTATGGGCCCAGCACGCTTCCACTGCGCCACTCTGCTGCTCATATTATTGGGATGATACATTTTATAGATCTTTTATAATATTATAATTGGTAATATTTTCTTCATAAATAAAAGTATCAGTGTTTCTGCGCAGTAACGCACCAGTACGTACTGATCTTGCGCATGTGATGCGCACATCATGGTTACTGTGCACAGCTGCTGTGTATGACAAATAATAAATACAATAAATATAAATATAAATAAATAAATATAAATATGTTTATTCAGGAAAGGTACATACATAAAGGGATTTTACATAAGTGGGTCGAATTATAGATAGAGCTAGTACATACAATGCCTAAAGCCACTATTACGCAATGCGTTTCGGGCAAGAAAACATTAATATCTAAAACTTAATACTAATTGAGCAAAAAGAATAAAATGTTTTGAGAACAGATACAAATAAAGAAACAAAAAAAAGGGGGGGAACATGACTGAAAAGCAGCACAAATACAATATATAGACAAACAGCGTTGAATAAAAAAATAAGACATGGGTTGACAATAGAGGGGTAAGGTAGGTTACAGGGAGTTTATCAGGTAGTGTTTAATTTTAATCGTAAACTGGTTGAGAGAGGTACAGTCTTTAACATGGTTGGGAAGGTCATTCCACATTCTGGGTCCCTTGATTTGTAGAGCATTTCTAGTTTGATTAAGTCGTACTCTTGGAATATCAAAACTGTATTTATTTCTGGTGTGGTGCTCATGGGTTCTGTTACAACCTTCAATGAAGCTTTTGAGGCCAGGATTGGCATTACAGTTCAGCGTTTTATATATGTATAATACACATGAGAGAATGTGCAGTGACTTAATATCTAACATATTCAGAGATTTGAGTAGGGGTACCGAATGATGTCTGGGGCCAGAGTTGGATATTGTCCTAATAGCAGCTTTGTGTTGAGTAATTAGAGGACGTAAATGATTTTGGGTAGTGGAACCCCAAGCACAAATACCATAGTTGAGATATGGATAGATGAGGGAGTAATAGAGAGTCACCAGGGCAGGTCGGGGTACATAATATCTAATCTTAGAGAGAATGCCAACAGTTTTAGAAACTTTTTTGATATATTTAGAATGTGTCCCTGGAAATTCAGCTCGTGGTCAATGAGAACGCCAAGGAATTTGCCATTTAATTTGTTACAAATTTGGGTATTGTTTATCTTGAGATTTATTTGATTAGAGTATTTATTGCCAAACAGAATATAGAAAGTTTTATCAATGTTAAGGGTGAGTTTGTTGGCAGTTAGCCAAAGATGGACTTTATTTAGCACAGTATTTACTGTGGCATTTAGAGCAAGGGGGTCAGGACTGGAGTAAATGAAGGTTGTGTCGTCAGCCGATGATCAGCCGATAAAGATCGGCGATGTGCGGTAACATATAACACTTAGCCTACTTCCCACACTCTTGCGGGTGGGCAGCGATCATCATTCTTCATTTATATGCATATGTCCGTGTAGGGAATTTTATTGCGATCTCAAAGATACCAAATGTAAGCTGTAGGACAAGTGTGGAGTTGACAACTCTGAAAAGAATGGAAACATTTCGTCGCTGTTTGTAGCTCACGGCTAGTGATCCACGTAGTTTCTTTATTGGTAGTGGTTTAAATCACAGTTTGGTGATATTTTATACATATGTTCTCCTAGAACATTCTATTGCGAACACATTGGTAAAAAAATGAAATGTGTACATCGAAAATTAAGAGCAGGACAGTGAAAAAGAGTATACACTTTTCAGTGTTTCCGCTCGATCGCCTGAAACGCCGAGAGCACATTACACTAACTTTTTTCCTTGTTTGCAGGGAGCCTGAAAGTGTTGTATTAACTAATTGAACCTTCCTAATACACTCTATCTGAGGCTTAATATTGTACATATGTGTGCTATACGACACCTAGGAATATATATATATATATATATATATATATATATATATATATATATATATATATATATATATATATATATATATATATATTATAGCTTTATTTTTTCAGACTATAAAGTGATTGGTACTATATACTTCACTTCCGACTATAAAGAGTCTATAATTAAGACTATAATTAAGACTTCAGACTATTAAGTGATTAGTAAGTTCTATTATATAATGACTTAGTACGTCAACGTTTGTACTATGGTGCACATACAACAACTACTGTCTAAACAGGAGGATGGGTCGCGACGTTGACATACTGTGCCGTTCTCTGTTGTGTTAGGATAAGGTCACTTACGGCCGAGAGTTTGTTGACGTTGGCAGACTTGAGGAGGACGGGCTGGATCACGGGGCCAAGTGTTGACGTTGGCAGACTTGAGGAGGACGGGCTGGATCACGGGGCCAAGTGTTGACGTTGGCAGACTTGAGGAGGACGGGCTGGATCACGGGGCCAAGAATTGACGTTGGCAGACTTGAGGAGGACGGGCTGGATCACGGGGCCAAGTGTTGACGTTGGGAGACTTGAGGAGGACGGGCTGGATCACGGGGCCAAGTGTTGACGTTGGCAGACTTGAGGAGGACGGGCTGGATCACGGGGCCAAGTGTTGACGTTGGCAGACTTGAGGAGGACGGGCTGGATCACGGGGCCAAGTGCCGACGTTGGGAGACTTGAGGAGGACGGGCTGGATCACGGGGCCAAGTGTTGACGTTGGCAGACTTGAGGAGGACGGGCTGGATCACGGGGGCAAGTGTGACATCGCTGTCAAGTGTGTTATGTCGGTCTTGTCAGAGGTCAACCCCTAGAGTTGGCCTAAATAATCGCCCCCGGGTGGGCTCGAACCACCAACCTTTCGGTTAACAGCCGAACGCGCTAACCAATTGTGCCACGGAGGCTTGAGAAACATTCTTAACAAACTTGTAATAAGGCGGAATTACTTAGATATCGAAGTGTAATAATTATCTGAGTTTACTTGAGAGCTACTAATAGTGGCCTCGATGAGGACAGGAGGCCGGCGGCTTGTCGAAGGTCCACTCATTTGTCTTGATGAACTTTTCATCATGATGATAATTCCTATAGTGTCCCAATGCCTAAAGTAAATAAATAAATAAATAAATGTTTATTCAGGTAAGGTACATACAAGAGATTTTACAAAGATTTATGGATTTATAGATAGAGCTAGTACATACAATACCTAAAGCCACTATTACTTAGTTTAGTTCATTTATTATGCACCCCATACCCATCTTGTGGGCGGTAGTGGAAAGGGTTACAGAGGCACATAATGGGCTCAGGGACTGAACCCCACAATTCATTTAGCTAAGCAAGTTACAATCTTGATGAGCTAGTTACATAATTCAATATAAGTCGTCACATCAACAATGGGTTCGAGATCGACCTCAAGTACAGGTTCTAAATTAAGCAACTGACATATGTGGAGAGCTAGTGTCAAAATTTATATGTTTGTCCTGTACACCGCCTCCCATCCAGTGAGCAGCGGTGGATAGGTTACAATCACTCAGTTACTACCTACAGTTAGCAAACTGGGGATATTTGGCTAAAATTTCTGGTAGCAGATCATTTTGAATGAAATATTTACACATCGCTGGAACATTGGTTATAGAATTGTCTCTAAATTCACGTATCTTTTCGCACTCCATCACATAGTGACGGAGGGTGTGCGAATAATTTTGTTGACACAGTTTACATTTGGTCAGGTCTACATCGGCAGATAATGAGAATTCCCAGAGATACTTGTAACCGAGTCTAAGCCGAGCAGCAGTAACATCTAGAAGTCTGCTGATTTTATTGGATGATCCATAGATGTGTGGCTCCTCTTGCATGATAGTATGATGATAGATGGAATTACTGGTGTCAATTTCACTTTGCCTCAGATCTGCCACTATTACGCAAAGCGTTTCGGGCAAGAAAAACATTAATGACTAAAGCTTAATACTAATTGAGTATAAAGAATAAAATGTGTTGAGAACAAACAAAAATAGAGATAAAAAAAGGGGGCAAACATGGCTGAAAAAGCAGCACAAATACAATTAGGTCGGCAAACAGCGTTGATTAAAAAAACAGACATAAATTGAGAATAGAGGGGTAAGGTAGGTTACAGGGAATTTATTAGGTAGTGTTTAGTTTTAATCTTAAACTGGTTGAGAGAGGTACAGTCTTTAACATGGTTGGGAAGGTCATTCCACATTCTGGGTCCCTTGATTTGTAGAGCATTTCTAGTTTGATTAAGTCGTACTCTTGGAATATCAAAACAGAATTTATTTCTGGTGTGGTGCTCATGGGTTCTGCTACAACCTTCAATAAAGCTTTTGAGGTCAGGATTGGCATTACAGTTCAGCGTTTTATATATGTATAATACACATGAGAGAATGTGCAGTGACTTAATATCTAACATATTCAGAGATTTGAGTAGGGGTACCGAGTGCTGTCTGGGGCCAGAGTTGGATATTGTCCTAATAGCAGCTTTGTGTTGAGTAATTAGAGGACGTAAAACATTTTGGGTAGTAGAACCCCAAGCACAAATACCATAGTTGAGATATGGATAGATGAGGGAGTAATAGAGAGTCACCAGGGAAGGGTGGGGACTGAGCTCTTAACGGTTGACGGGTTGGATTTTATTTTGTTGTGTAATAGTCAACAAAATAAAATCCAGCCCATCAACCGTTAAGAGCTCAGTCCCCCAGGGTACTGTGCTTGCTCCAGTACTTTTTCTCATCCACATATCGGACATAGACAAGAACACAACCTATAGCACTGTATCATCCTTTGCAGATGACACCAGGATCTTCATGAGAGTAGGCAACATAGAGGACACGGCAAACCTCCAGTCAGATGTAGATCAGGTCTTTCTATGGGCTAAAGAAAATAATATGGTGTTTAATGAAGACAAGTCATGCGCTATGGAAAAAATGAAAATATAAAAACGGAAACCACGTACAAAACTCAGGCAAATCATAACATAGAACGAAAAAGCAATGTAAAGGATCTGGGTGTACTCATGTCGGAAGACCTTACTTTTAAAGAACACAATAAAGTAGCCGTCACAACTGCAAGAAAAATGACAGGTTGGATAACAAGAACTTTTCACACTAGAGATGCTATACCGATGATGATACTTTTCAAGACGCTTGTGCTCTCTAGAGTGGAGTACTGCTGCACAATGACAGCCCCTTTCACTGCTGGTGAAATTGCTGACCAGGAGAGCGTGCAGAGGTCCTTTACTGCTAGAATCCACTCGGTAAAACATCTAAACTATTGGGACCGACTTAAGAGCCTAAATCTGTATTCCCTTGAGCGCAGGCGGGAGAGATACATAATATTTTACACGTGGAAAATATTAGAGGGGCTGGTCCCAAACCTGCACACAGAAATAACATCACATGAGACCAGAAGACATGGCAGGATGTGCAGAATACCCCCGTTGAAAAGCAGAGGTGCAACTGGTACTCTGAGAGAGAACTCTATCAACATCAGAGGCCCGAGACTGTTCAACACGCTTCCACTACACATAAGGGACATAACTGGCAAACCCCTCACAGTGTTCAAGAGAGAACTGGATAAGCACCTCCAAAGGATACCTGATCAACCAGGCTGTGACTCATACGTCAGGCTGCGAGCAGCCGCGTCCAACAGCCTGGTTGATCAGTCCAGCAACCAGGAGGCCTGGTCGATGACCGGGCCGCGGGGACGATAAGCCCCGGAAGCACCTCAAGGTATCCTCAAGGTATCTTAGAAAGAATGCCAACAGATTTTAAATCTTTTTTTGATATATTTAGAAAGTGTCCCTGGAAATTCAGCTTGTGATCAATGAGAACGCCAAGGAATTTGCCATCTAATTTGTTACAAATTTGGGTATTGTTTATTTTGAGATTTATTTGATTAGAGGATTTATTGCCAAACAGAATATAGAAAGTTTTGTCAATGTTAAGGGTGAGTTTGTTGGCAGTTAGCCAAAGATGGACTTTATTTAGCTCAGTATTTACTGTGGCATTTAGAGCAAGGGGGTCAGGACTGGAGTAAATGAAGGTTGTGTCGTCAGCAAATAGAATTGGTTTGAGGTGTTGGGAGGCATTTGGAAGGTCATTAATGTAGATGAGAAAGAGGAGAGGGCCAAGTATACTGCCCTGAGGAACACCAATGTTGATGGGTAGGGTAGGAGAAATTGAATTGTTCACAGAAACATACTGGAGTCTGTCAGTAAGGTAAGATTTGAGGTATTGCAGGGAGAGTCCTCTGACTCCATAATGATGTAATTTAAGAAGAAGGTTTTGGTGGTTGACAGTGTCAAAAGCCTTACGCAGGTCCACAAATAACCCAACAGGGAACTCATTTTTATCAAGAGCTGCATGAATTTAGTTAACTAAGTATATTGTGCTTCGCTAGATAAGAGTAAAGCTGTTTGTAGATTAGTTTTTCAAAATTTTTTGATAAGTTAGGTAGGATTGAAATAGGTCTGTAGTTGTTAACATCTGTGAGATCACCACATTTGTGGACAGGGGTTACTCTCGCTTTTTTAGAATATCTGGAAAGGTTTGGAGTTCAAGTGACTTGTTGAAGAGCAATGCAATTGCAGGGGCTAAGGATCTGGAGGCTTTTTTGTAAATTAATGTTGGTATCTCCTCAAGGGCACTAGACTTGGTTTTAAGGGAAAGGATTATCTCATTGACGTCAGTGGAATTACTAGGCTTTAGGTACAGAGACTGTGGATAGTTACCTGTAAGATAGTCCTTGACATTAGTACTGGAAGATGGAATATCATTTGCAAGGGATGACCAAATGGAAGAGAAGAACCTATTGAACTCAATAGCAGAATCAGAGGCTGAAAGTTGACCATCGTTATTGGACAGAAGTGTTGGTTTGTTGTTTAAAATCTTCTTTGATCGCAATATTTGTGAAATTGTGCTCCAAGTTTTTTTAATGTTGCTCTTTATTTGGGTAAATTTATCTTCGTAGTATTTAGTTTTGGCTCGTCTAAATATTTTAGATAGCAATAACAAGTAATTCTTTGAAAATTCTTTGGAGACGGTTCCTAACCTATACTTCTTCTCAAGGTCATGTTTTTTATTAATGGATTTAAGTATTCCCTTTGTAAGCCAGGGATTGTTAAGCCTTTTGGTTGTGACTTGTTTTGAAAGCCTAGGACAGTGGGTGTTATAAAGGTTAAGAGTCTTTTGAAGAAAAGATTGCACTGCTAGGTTGATGTCCCCTATGTTACCTAACTCGGATTCCCAGTTGACATTATCAGCAGCAGTTATAAAATTGTCTATAGCAGTTTCATTGTGCAGCCTAAAGCTTAATTCCCTTGACTCAAGAGGTGGTTTGATAATGTTAGTTGAGAGAAATGTGGGGTAATGGTCTGTAGTGCTATCGGTGATTATACCTGAAGTAAGCGGAGAGGTTATGTTGGTCCAAATGTGATCAAGAGTCGTGGCCGTACTATCAGTGATTCTAGTAGGTCTAGTGATTAAAGGTATGAGGAAGCAACAATTCATACAGTTGAGGAAGCTAACAGTAGTAGGGTGCTCAGGCTCGCAGAGGTCAATATTAAAGTCCCCTGCGATAATTAGATGGTTTTTGTTCAGTCTGTTAGCGAGTATTAGATTTCTAAGGTTTGAATTGAATTCGGACACATCAGTGTTAGTAATTCTATAGACTGCTCCCACAGACAGGACAGACTCGGCACCCTTGACTCTGAAACTGTCGAAGATATATTCCCCACAGCTGTCTGTAGTTCTAATTATATTTAAGCATGTTAGTTCTTGGAGGTAGTAAAGAGCAGTACCACCACCTCTCTGAATTTGACGACAGTTGTGAATTGCTGAGTAGTTAGGCATGTTAAAGAGTTGAGTAGTGTCCTCTTTCAACCACGTTTCAGTAAGTATAATAAAAGAGAATTTGTTGTCAATAGTTTCAATCAAGGCACTAACATCATCGAAGTGTTTACCTAGGGATCTAACGTTCAAGTTGATTACAGAGATATTGTGATTATGTGTTAATACATTGTTTACATCATGTGCTGTAAAATATCTGCAATTTTGATCATTAAAGTGATGATTGTCATAGATTGTGGATAAGAGGTTTAGTTCTGGGTCTATACTTGTCTGCATAAAAAGGCTGGTTATTAACCAGAATTAGTATGAACTTAAATAAGAGAACAAAATGAGATCAATAATTACTTTTCAATAGAAAAGTTAATTATAGCAAAACACAACAATACAATAATATAACAATACAATAAAAGCTTACAAAGTACTAAGTCTACTAAAATTAGAGAATAATTATAGCAAAACACAAAAAAATGCAAATAAACAAAAGAAAATAAACAAATAGAAGTTGAATAAGGACACTAGATAGCCATGGAGGATACACAAGTTTGGTGGAGAGAACAAAAATTCGGTAGAGACTGTCAAGATGAATATATAAAAAAATTTGACAATTGATAATTGTAAAGTAAAATAATCTTAAAGATAATAAATTTTAATTAGCTTAGTTATTAACCTAGAATTAGTATGAACTTAATTAAGAGAACAAAGTGAGATCAATAATTACTTTACAATAGAGGACATAAATCAATACAATTAAATTTAAATGTTAAAAAATAGGGTAAGATTAGATTTAAGAGTTAAATTTTACAATGATACTGAGGTAGATGCTTGCATAAGTGCATGGAGACTTGACGGATTATTTAGAAGATCATATGAATGAGAGAACATTAGGTAAATGGTAAGGCAGAGACAGCACCTTGGACAAAATTAGATTAAGTTAGGTTAGACTCAGGCACTGAGAGAGTTATTTTAAGTACTGGCATTGGTCGGGTTCAGGTTTCAGATATTTACTAAAAGTAGTTTAGTTATGACCGTATACTTAAAAGACCTGAGGAAATATTAAAGCACTCGGTTAATTATGTCCAGAAAATGACTAGTAAAAGGTAAATTAAAAATTAATTAAAAAAGTGAAACAAAGAGAAATTAGGATACCTAGCCTGCACTAGGTGACAAGGGGGTTAATTATGTTGACTCATTGGGAGCGATAATAAAGTTAGACAGACCACATTGGTTGAGGAAAGTGTTGAGGTTATCCTCATTAGTAATTGTAAACATTTTACCTGTAGATGTTTTCCTAACTTTAATCAAGCCATCTCTAACGAAGCACTGATGAATCGCGTCTGGGTTTTGTTGACGGATTTGACGCAGCCGGTAGAGGAGGTGCTGTCTTTTTCTAGTCAAGCACTCGTTTATCTAAATTCCCTTTCGTTGGGACGCAGCTGTTTGGACAAGATGAGATTTCGTGGACTGGAAGGCCAATTTCAGTCGAATTTTACGCTGGTTGTGTCCAGATGGGTTAGTTTTGCCTACTCTGTAGGCAGCAATAATGTCAGTTTTGTCTAGATTGACCTGCAATTCTTGCTTTAAGAGATTCTGTACAATTTCAGTACACTTTTCACCTTCGCGTTCCACTGGAATAGCTTGGGACGACACAACTACAGACAAAAACAAGTACAGTGTCATCAAGATACTCAGTTGGAATATTGCTTCTCTTAGAAAACGGTATTCAGACCTCCATCATAAGGTTATGACTGAAGACATAGATATTGTCTGCCTCCAAGAAACCCTAACTCCCGCAGGTAAAACCCCGCAGAATTTGCCTCATGTATGTGTCTCATGTATGTTAAAAAATCCCTGCCACATGAGCCACTTCCCGCCCAACAACGAGAGGGGTTTCAATATCATGGTATCCGGGTACACGTTGGTAACTCTACACTTAATGTTTTGAATGCGTATGCACCTACTGGCCTCCTCCAGTATACTGACCTACCTAGTTTTGCACATACTGATTCTACAATATTAATTGGGGATTTAAATGCTAAACACAAACAATTAGGGGATCAACTCACAAACACCAACGGGAGAAGATTGGTGGCACTTCTCGATGCATATGGTGATGTTCAAATTATCAGTAAGAATCAACCAACGCAAATATATGGAGGTATTCTAGATAGGTGCATTGGCTTTAACCTGTCATACACAACTCATGAGACTGATATTATGGATGACTTAATGTCTGACCATTTAGCCATAACAGCTAACATACACGTGGCTAATGTTGACCTACCTGGCACTAAGCTGAGTAGACGCAGGCTAACAGTAAGGAAAGAGCAAGAAAAATTCTTTATAGACAGCATAGAACATTGGTATAACAATTATGAGCCTGAGAATGTACAACAGTTTTATGATGACCTCGTAAATAAAACCTATGAGGCCATCAAAAATAGTGAGTCACACCAAACAAAAAGACGTACTGGGAAACAGGTCAGACACAACCAGTACTATGATGATGCTAAACTGAAAGAGCTTAAATCAATTGCTAGACAGACAGGTAAAGCATATAAGAGCCTTAGAACTCCTCAAATGTTAAAACTGTTTCAGGCCGCGCTTGCAGCGGCAAGGGAGAGAATGACTGAACTGAGACAAAATGAATGGGAGGGTTTTGTTAGTGGACTTAACCTGCATACTCCCCTGGGCAAAGCCTGGAAAGGCATAAACAAAATTATTGGTAAAAATAGCAGACAAGTTTCACAC
Source organism: Procambarus virginalis (assembly GCA_020271785.1). Lineage (NCBI taxonomy): Eukaryota > Metazoa > Arthropoda > Malacostraca > Decapoda > Cambaridae > Procambarus > Procambarus virginalis. The sequence goes on along the minus strand of WNGS01025126.1, from coordinate 260,987 downwards.
CCAAACCCGCAACAGAAAGCTAATCAGTTAATTGCAAAATGGGCTCAGGTTTCCAGCCTTGGAATGTTACCAGCTAGCACTAGGGAGAAATTGCGGGAGAGGTCCACAGACAGAAATTCTCTCATAAATTTCATGTTGAGCAAGCAACATGATGAATGTGATGTTCCATATACAGATTATGAATTGGATGCAGCCCTCTCCAGGGGCAGTAGCACTGCTCCTGGTGAGGACGGTATCACCTATGATATTCTAAGACTCCTACATCGTGTACCCGGTAACCCATTATTAGAATTGTTTAATGCCAGTTATGTCACTGGGCAGTTGCCAGTATCATGGACCACCAGTCTTACGGTACCTGTACCAAAGCCTGGCCAACCTGATGCTTTCCGTCCCATCTCACTGACCAGTTGCATGTGCAAAACCTTTGAGAGAATGGTGCTTAATAGATTATTGTATAGAGTTAAAGAGCACATGTCACCTGATATCAATGGTTTCACACATGGTAAAAGTGTACACAACTGTATCACAACCTTTCTCACTGTTCATGGAGATAAAAGGCACAAGTACACAACATTTCTTGATTTAAAAAATGCCTTTGATATTGCTAATAGGGAAGTGATTATGTACGAATTAGCGAGAATGGATATAGGGGGACATTTATTACAATGGATACGAGGCTATCTTACCAACCGGAAGTCCTCTGCACTGTTCCAAGGCTACAAGAGTGAAACTAAAGTAATGCAACTAGGCACCCCACAAGGAGGAGTACTCAGTCCTACCTTGTTTAATGTTCTAATTAATGCTTTACTAAAATCAATTCCAACTAGTCCGGCAAACATCACTATCAGCTATGCAGATGACATCCTTGTACATACTAAAACCCACCGTGAAATGCAAACAGTCTTAAATTGTATACATACAGCTTGTGAGAGCCTTGGTCTTGTAATCAACGCTGCTAAAACTAAGGTATTTAACAGACAAATTGGCAACCGCAAAAGTGGACCACGAAAACTCAAGATAGATAATATACCAATAGACTATGTCTCTTCTTTCAAATACCTTGGAGTCTATGTCCCTTGTACCTCAACTGCAGTCAATAAGTTACATCAACAATGTAGAGACAGACTCAAGGCTCTCAGAACTGTAGTGGGGTACAGCCCGAAATATGGTGTTAATATTAGAATAGCAAGAATGATGTATTTAGCGTATATAAGGTCTCTGATAGACTATCATGCACCAGCTTTGGTCCTGCAAAATGGCAAAAGTATTGATAGACTTGAAAAAATGCAAAATGAAGCACTCAGAATTATACTTGGCTGTCCAATAACTACCAAAGTTCTCAACATGCGGAAAGAATTAAATATACTTAGCATTAGAGATAGAATATTTGAAATTAATCTTATGATGGGACTAAAGCTTCTGCGTGATAACAAAAACAACATTGTGTCAGTTGCTCTGTTAGAACACATACGAAATGGAACTAGCGAGTCTAAGTGGATTCAAAGAACAGCCACTCATATTAAAATGATGGGACTGCATGATGTATATACAGATGAAAGAGTACAGCACTTCCTTCCACCCTGGCAGATAGTACCTTTTGACATCCTGACCCCTGCATACCCCACCAAGAAACTAATCACAAACAACCCTCATGCTCAGCTTGCTGCTAAATTAAGCACCATAGAACACATTCACAATATACAAGCTGAAAACAACATTGCACAGACCATATACACTGACGGATCACTCAATACAGCTACAGGGAGGGCAGGAAGTGCTGTTATTGCTCATCAGCCCGATGGCAGCACAATTGAAAGGAATATCCGAATTAGTAACTGGGCGTCCACTATGCAAGCCGAGTTGGTAGCGATACTGGTAGCACTCGAAATTATTGACAACACTGAAGTAGACAGCTTAATTATTTCTGACTCCCTTTCCTCACTACGAGCAATAAACAGTTTGCAATCAAGTAATAACGTGCTTGTCTTGGAAGCTAGACGTAGATATATAAGAATACTTAGCAAGAGGGTAAATATAAAAATGTTGTGGATTCCTTCTCACATTGGCCTGCAGGAACATGACAAAGTTGACGCCCTTGCTAAGGCTGCAGTAAATAAAGACAGTGTTGAACGGAATCTTGAGTTATCAAATAGGTCCCTTAAAAGTGTCATTAGACGAGAACTCCTGGATGGATTTGAAGAAAGTAGAACTGTGCAAACTGGAACTAGCAGGTCCATTGTTCATCACATGAAATGTGTGAAGTAAAACATGTGTATGGGGCAAGTAACAAAGTCAGTAGACTAACAGATGTTGTCACAGCTCGTATAAGACTTGGCTACAAGTATCTCTGGCAGTTCGGCTTGTATAGGGATCTAGATGAAGTAAAGTGTAAAGTGTGTGGACAAAGACAGGGACACACACTAGAACACTATATCTTGGATTGTAGTAAAATTGAGCCATTTAGAGATAGATCTAAGCTCACTCTGTATGATATGGCAACCTATCTTATTACCATGGAAAATTACCTGAAATACTTGCACTGTATCCACATTTCGCTTCCAGTAGATGAACGACATATGAGATTCAGAAACAAGTAGTGTATTTTTGAAGACTAACAAGAAACAGAAGCTCCCCTATGACTCTGTAATGTCCCCATTGGTCAAACTATTATGTATTAGCGATAAGACCTACCATTAATGTATGATGACTTACTGTAAATATGTAGCTCTTGAAATAGCACTCACTCTGTAACTAGCTGACATTGTAACTATAAGGTGTGAAGGATAGATGTAAGTGTTAATGTAATAATCTAAGATGAGGTCTGATAAAGACCTTTTGTGCCCTCTGTAATGCTTTTGCGCTACCGCTCACAGGATGAGTATGGGGTGCACAATAAACTAGCCGCCTTCGGCGGCAACAATCAAATCTCCAGGTCAGCAATTTCTCCAGCAGTGAAAGGGGCTGTCATTGTGCAGCAGTACTCCACACTAGAGAGCACAAGCGCTTTGAAAAGTATCATCATCGGTATAGCATCTCTAGTGTGAAAAGTTCTTGTTATCCAACCTGCCATTTTTCTTGCAGTTGTGACTGCTACTTTATTGTGTTCTTTAAAGGTAAGGTCTTCCGACATGAGTACACCCAGATCCTTTACATTACCTTTTCGTTCTATGCTATGATTTGTCTGAGTTTTGTGCGTGGTTTCCGTTTTTATATTTTAATTTTTTCCATAGCGCATGAGCTGGAACTTATCTTCGTTGAACACCATATTATTTTCTGTAGCCCATAGAAAGACCTGATCTACATCTGATTGGAGGTTCGCCGTGTCCTCTATGTTGCCTACTCTCATGAAGATCCTAGTGTCATCGGCAAAGGATGATACAGTGCTATAGGTTGTGTTCTTGTCTATGTCTGATATGCGGATGAGAAAAAGTACTGGAGCAAGCACAGTACCCTGGGGGACTGAGCTCTTCACGGTTGATGGGCTGAATTTTATTTTGTTGACTATTACACATTGGGTTCTGTTGGTCAGGAAATTGTAGATCCATCTGCCTATTTTTCCGGTAATTCCTTTTGAACGCATTTTATGTGCAATAACACCATGGTCACATTTATCAAAAGCTTTTGCGAAATCTGTGTAAATTACGTCAGCGTTTTGTTTGTCTTCCATAGCATCTAATGCCATATCATAGTGGTCCAGCAACTGCGACAGGCAAGAGCGCCCTGTTTGAAACCATGTTGTCCGGGGTTATGGAGATGCTGTGATTCCATGTATTTTGTGAGCTTACTTCTTAGCACTCTCTTAAAAATTTTATGATGTGCGATGTTAATGCTATCGGTCTGTAATTTTTTGCCTCTGCCTTATTTCCTCCTTTATGAAGTGGTGCTATCTCTGCTGTTTTTAGTATATCAGGAATAACGCCAGTATCTAGGCTTTGTCTCCACAGAATGTGAAGGGCCTGCGATAATGTTTTTTTACAGGTCTTGATGAATATGGAGTTCCAAGAATCCGGGCCTGGTGCAGAGTGCAAAGGCATACTGTTTATGGCTTCTTCAAAATCCAGTGGGGATAAGGTGACGTCTGATATATGATTTGATGTTGGTATCATATCCATGAAAAATTCATTTGGGTTATCAATCTTTAGTGCGTTTAATGGCTCGCTGAAAACAGAGTTGTACTACTTCCTCAGTAGCTCGCTCATTTCTTTGTTGTCATCGGTGAAAGTTCCATCTTCCTTTCGCAGGGGCCCGATACTAGATGTGGATTTTGATCTTGATTTTGCATAGGAGAAAAAATATTTCGGATTTCTCTCTATTTCACTGATGGCCTTTTGCTCTTTTTGCCTCTTCTGGGTTTTGTATGATTCTTGTAGCTTGAGTTCAATTGTTCTATTTCTCTACCTAACCTTCTTCGCCGTTCCTGAGATAGGGTGCGACTCTCAAGTTGTTCCGCGATTCGTTTTCTTCGCCTATATAGGGAACGACGTTCCCGTTCCAATCTGCATCTCTTCCTCTTTTTCCTTAGGGGAATGCGGTTTGAACATATTTCTAGTGCTACTGAGCTTATTTTTTCCAGGCACTGGTTCAGGTTTGCATTTCCTAGCTGTTCTTCCCAGTTTATTTCTGTGAAGTCCTGGTTTATTTGCTCCCAGTTTATCTGTTTATTACTGAAGTTGAATTTGCTGAAATCTCCTCCACCGGGAATCTGGACTGGTTCTGAAGGTCTATTCCCCATGGTTGTCATAACTTCAATTAAGTTGTGATCTGAGTAACAGGTATTTGTAATCATTATGTTCCTGACCAATTCATCATTATTAGTGAAAATGAGGTCCAGCGTGTTCTCCTTCCTAGTTGGTTCTACTATTTGCTGGTTAAGGCAAACCTGTCGCACATCCGTAGCAGGTCATTTGCATGTGCCTGTTCATTAAGGCTACTTCCTGGTATTCTTTCTGATATTACTGTATTAGCCAGGTGCTTCCATTTCAGGTGCCGTAGGTTATAGTCCCCAAGCAGGATGATGTTTGGAGCTGGATTTGTGAGGTTTTCCAAGCAGTGTTCTATTTTCATTAGTTGATATAAATAAATAAAATAAATATGTTTATTCAGGAAAGGTACATACATAAAGTGATTTTACATAAGTGGATTTATAGATAGAGCTAGTACATACAATGCCTAAAGCCACTATTACGCAATGNCAAACCCTCCTACCTACCTCCCTAGAAGCCCAGCCCCCAGTAGCCCCCCAAGCACCCCTCCCGATCTCTTTCACCCCCCATACACCCCCCTACACCCCCGACCCCCCTTACACCCCCCGGACCCTCCCCACCCCCAGTCATCCCCCAGACACCCCCCAGATCCCCCAGGTCCCCCCTGCCCCCAGTCACCCCCCAGACACCCCCAGATCCCCCAGACCCCCAGAGACAGAGGGAACCCTGGAACAGGAGTTTCCATGAAGAGTCTCAAGGTATGGTACACCAATGCTGATGGGGTATCTAATAAAGCAGAAGAGGTAAAAGAAAGAGTGAGTGAGGCAGATCCTGACATAGTTGCAATTGTGGAAACTAAAATTAATGACATGATCTCAGATGCAATCTTTCCTGAAGGGTACCAGGTGATAAGAAAAGAGAGGACACAGAGACAGGGAGGGGGAGTGGCACTCCTAATAAAGCGGAAATGGCAGTTTGAAGACCTGGGAAATCAGGTTACCAATGAGAGCACAAGCTTCATACATGGAACTCTAACAGTAGATGGAGGAAGATTGTGATCTTAGTAATCTACAATCCCCCACCAAACAGTAGAAGACCCAGGCAGGAGTATGATGACAACAACAAGGCATGCATAGATGAACTGCAGAAGGCAGCAACACTAGCCCACAGAATGAGAGCGAAGCTGCTGGTCATGGGGGACCTAAATCATGGAGAGATAATTGGGAATCAAGGAATCCCCATGGAGGGGACGAAACGTGGGGAGCAAAATTAGTAGATGTTATAGACAGGAATTTCCTAACACAGCATGTGAAGGAAGACACAAGGGAAAGAGGAGGAGATGCACCGAGCCTATTAGACCTGATTTTCACCCAGAACGTAGAAGATATCGAGAATTTGGAGCATGAAATACCTCTAGGGGCCAGTGACCATTGTGTCCTAGTCTTTGACTACATGATGGAATTCAAACTTATGACGATGGGACAAGAGATCTGGGAAAGGAGAGTTGACTACAGGAAAGGGGACTATAGGAGGATAAGGACTATCTGGGAGAAGTGCAGTGGGAGGAAGAAATTAGAGGAAAAACAGTCCAAGATATGATGGACCTAGTCATACAGAAATGCCAAGAGGCCGAAGAGAGATTTATACCAACAGTAAAGGGAAAAAATAAGAAGGAATATAATAACCCTTGGTTTAATAGACAGTGTCAGGAAGCAAAAAGGCCAGCAGGCGGGAGTGGAGGAAGTTCAGAAGACAAAGGACAGAGGACAACAGGATCAGATGCAACAGAGCTAGGAACGATTACATTAACATAAGACGAACATCGGAAAGGGACTATGAGAACGATATTGCAATCAAAGCAAAAAAACAACCTAAGCTACTACACAGTCATATAAGAAGAAAATGTCGGTGAACGACCAAGTGACAAGACTAAGGAAGGCAGAGGGGGCATATACTGAAAATGACAAGGAAATCTGTGAGGCACTGAATGCCAGTTTCCATGGAGTGTTCACTACCGAGCCCGAGCAGCTCCCATTGTTGGAAGGGGTTACCCTAGATGAAAGACTATCAGATATAGAGGTGACAGCAGAAGAGGTAATGAAACAGTTGACAACTCTAGATGCATCTAAAGCAGTAGGACCAGACAAAGTATCACCGTGGATACTAAAAGAAGCGGCGCAGGCCCTCAGCGTGCCTCTGGCGATGATCTTTAATGAGTCACTTATGTCGGGAGAATTGTCCAGTTGCTGGAAGAAGGCAAATGTCGTGCCGATCTTCAAGAAAGGCGATAGGGAGGAGGCACTTAACTATAGACCTGTATCACTGACAAGCATCCCCTGTAAAATACTGGAAAGAATAATTAGGCTACGACTGGTTGCGCACCTGGAGAACGTTAGGTTTGTGAACAAACATCAACATGGGTTCTGGACAGGGAAATCGTGCCTAACAAACCTTCTGGAATTCTATGATAAATAACGAGGATAAGACAGGACAGAGATGGTTGGGCAGACTGCATATTTCTGGACTGCCAAAAAGCCTTTGATACAGTACCGCACATGAGACTGCTGTTCAAACTCGAGAGGCAGGCGGGGGTAGGGGGAAAGGTCCTAGCATGGATAAGGAACTACCTAACAGGAAGGAGCCAAAGAGTTACGGTAAGGGGCGAGAAGTCGGACTGGCGAACAGTAACAAGTGGAGTACCACAAGGATCGGTACTGGGACCAATTCTATTTCTTGTATATGTTAACGATATGTTTACGGGTGTAGAGTCCTACATGTCGATGTTTGCGGATGACGCAAAGTTGATGAGAAGAGTTGTGACAGATGAGGATTGCAGGATCCTCCAAGAAGACCTGAACAGGTTGCAGAGATGGTCAGAGAAATGGCTATTGGAATTCAACACGAGCAAATGTAAAGTTATGGAAATGGGACTAGGAGATAGGAGACCAAAGGGTCAGTACACAATGAAGGGGAACAGTCTACCTGTGACGACGCGCGAGAGAGACCTGGGTGTGGACGTAACACCTAATCTATCTCCTGAGGCACATATAAATAGGATAACGACAGCAGCGTACTCGACACTGGCAAAAGTTAGAACATCATTCAGAAACCTAAGCAAGGAGGCATTTAGGGCGCTTTACACTGCCTACGTGAGGCCAGTCTTAGAGTATGCCGCCTCATCATGGAGTCCCCATCTGAAGAAGCATATAATGAAACTGGAAAAGGTTCAGAGGTTTGCAACGAGACTCGTCCCTGAGCTACGAGGGATGGGGTATGAGGAGCGCCTGAGGGAACTGTGCCTTACGACACTAGAAAGAAGAAGGAGAGAGGGGACATGATAGGAACGTATAAAATACTCAGAGGGATTGACAGAGTGGACATAGACGAAATGTTCACACGGAATAGTAACAGAACGAGGGGACATGGATGGAAGTTGGAAACTCAGATGAGTCACAGAGATGTTAGGAAGTTTTCTTTTAGCGTGAGAGTAGTGGGAAAATGGAATGCACTCAAGGAACAGGTTGTGGAAGCAAATACTATTCATAATTTTAAAACCAGGTATGATAGGGAAATGGGACAGGAGTCATTGCTGTAAACAACTGATGCTCGAAAGGCGGGATCCAAGAGTCAATGCTCGATCCTGCAGACACATATAGGTGAGTACATATAGGTGAGTACACACACACACACACACACACACACACACACACACACACACACACACACACACACACACACACACACACACACACACACACACACACACACACACACACACACACACACACACACACACACACAAAACACACACACACACACACACACACACACACACACACACACACACACACACACACACACACATTGACAGTTGAGAGGCGGGACCAAAGAGCCAAAGCTCAACCCCCGCAAGCACAAATAGGTGAGTACAAATAGGTGAGTACACACACACACACACACACACACACACACACACACACACACACACACACACACACACACACACACACACACACACACACACACACATAGCCTCTACATATCAATACATAGTCATTTTAATCACGACTATTATCTACACACAGGATTAAGTCTACGGAAAACAAACATACATATTCATTTACTCTCCCACTCATATCCACATATTCCTCACTCTAGCACATACCACATAGCCCTACATACTCTCCTACCCCCAAACAACATGACTCCAATCTTCTCTGACCACATACCCAAACACCGGACGCTCACACGCGTCCGACACGCCCCAACTTCCGGGAAAATCCCCTTACAACACTATGTGGCTAGACACATGCACACCACATGGCCAGCTGGCTCTAATGGGATCACCTGGCCAGATGCTGCGCACGGTCGTAACCGCAGGGGGGTCCACCTGGCTGAGGCCGCGCGTCCCTCTAGTCACAGGGGGGTCCATCTGGCAGATGGCGTGCGTCCCTCTAGTCCTCAACTTCACTACTGTCAGAGAGCGGGATGAAGTGCTACTAGAGCGTCAGAGAGCGGGAGGAAGTGTTACTAGAGCGTCAGAGAGCGGGAGGAAGTGTTACTAGAGCGTCAGAGAGCGGGAGGAAGTGTTACTAGAGCGTCAGATAGCGGGAGGAAGTGTTACTAGAGCGTCAGAGAGCGGGAGGAAGTGTTACTAGAGCGTCAGAGAGCGGGAGGAAGTGTTACTAGAGCTTCAGAGAGCGGGAGGAAGTGTTACTAGAGCGTCAGAGAGCGGGAGGAAGTGTTACTAGAGCGTCAGAGAGCGGGAGGAAGTGTTACTAGAGCTTCAGAGAGCGGGAGGAAGTGTTACTAGAGCTTCAGAGAGCGGGAGGAAGTGTTACTAGAGCGTCAGAGAGCGGGAGGAAGTGTTACTAGAGCGTCAGAGAGCGGGAGGAAGTGTTACTAGAGCGTCAGAGAGCGGGAGGAAGTGTTACTAGAGCGTCAGAGAGCGGGAGGAAGTGTTATTAGAGCTTCAAAGAGCGGGAGGAAGTGTTACTAGAGCATCAGAGAGCGGGAGGAAGTGTTACTAGAGCGTCAGAGAGCGGGAGGAAGTGTTACTAGAGCGTCAGAGAGTGGTAGGAAGTGTTACTAGAGCGTCAGAGAGCGGGAGGAAGTGTTACTAGAGCGTCAGAGAGCGGGAGGAAGTGTTACTAGAGCGTCAGAGAGCGGGAGGAAGTGTTACTAGAGCTTCAGAGAGTGGGAGGAAGTGTTACTAGAGCGTCAGAGAGCGGGAGGAAGTGTTACTAGAGCGTCAGAGAGTAGGAGGAAGTGTTACTAGAGCTTCAGAGAGCGGGAGGAAGTGTTACTGGAGCGTCAGAGTGCGGGAGGAAGTGTTACTAGAGCGTCAGAGAGCGGGAGGAAGTGTTACTAGAGCGTCAGAGAGTGGTAGGAAGTGTTACTAGAGCGTCAGAGAGCGTGAGGAAGTGTTACTAGAGTGTCAGAGAGTGGGAGGAAGAGTTACTAGAGCGTCAGAGAGCGGGAGGAAGTGTTACTAGAGCGTCAGAGAGCGGGAGGAAGTGTTACTAGAGCTTCAGAGAGCGGGAGGAAGTGTTACTAGAGCGTCAGAGAGCGGGAGGAAGTGTTACTAGAGCGTCAGAGAGCGGGAGGAAGTGTTACTAGAGCGTCAGAGAGCGGGGAGGAAGCAGAAGGAAGTATTTTAGGGCTTCCGATGGCGGGAGCGAGCAGTAAGAAGCAGGAGGAAATATTTGTAAGGTTTTAGAGAGCGTATCCTCCGTAACACAGTTGGTTAGCGTACAAATGTTTCTCGCTGTAGGGCTCTCCACATGTCATTTGCTTAATTTAGAAACTGTACTTGTGGGCGGTCTCGAGCCCATTGTTGATGTGATGATGTGCATTGAATTTTGTAACTCTCTCAGCAAGATTAACTTGCTCAGGTAAATGAATTGTGGGGTTCAGTCCCTGAGGCCATTATGTGCCTCTGTAACTCTTCTCACTACCGCCTACAGGACGGGTATGGGGTGCATATTAAATTAACTATATTATAAACTAGGGTTATCCCTTGGAATTGTCTAACCGGCGAAGTCGTTAAATACCAAGATATTACCTCAGTTCAAAATCCAAACAGAAACAATCCTCATGAAGGATTGGTGAGGTCACCTGTACCGCACCGGGGACCAGCTTCGCTACCCTACGCTAAGTACCTGCCATAAAGTTTGAACAAAATAACATACATAATATTACAAATCTATGGTATACATATAGTATTATAAATATTAAATATATAAATATATACATATAACTTTATAAAGAGTTAAAAGGACTGACATCAACAAGTGATCCACACAGTAAACCACAAATACAACACAATACATCAGAAAATGGAGAGGTGTGGCGAGTGCTCGGGAGTACTGGGAAAACGTAATGTAGGCGTAACGTGTTGCATCTGTAACATGAGATTTCACCTGGGCTGTACAGAAGTATCTCCAGGATGCACAAAAAGGCAAGGAATTTACTGGGTCTGCAAAGATGACAGATTAATGTTAGAGAACATAACTAAACTGATGAAAAACATTCCCGAGTCACAGAGATTACCATTCACAGACAAGCTACCAGTGATATATGCAGACTGGGAAAAGACAACATTGGTTAACGACCAAAACCCAGGAACAGATAGTTTAGAGAACCGCAGCAGTAATGTGGAGGAAGAGGGTATTGTAGTACATAATAGCAGCAATATTGCAGAGTCAGGTAATATAAACGATGTGAGCAACAGTGAGACAGAGTGCATAAATGAAGGAATTGGGACGAAAAGCGGAGATGGCTCCAATAAAGAGGTAGACAAGACAGACACAGATATAAATACCTTGAAAAACGCAAAACCGGAGCACATTTGCAAATTCTACGCTAAAGGAATATGCAAATATGGAAAATTAGGAACAAAATGCCATTTTCTGCATCCTCGAAAATGCAGGAACATGTTGGCGAGGGGTACATGCCGTTTTGGAACAGGGTGTAGATACTTCCACCCCAAATTATGTCAATTCTCAATTAGGGACAAAAAATGCTACAATCTTCAGTGTCCGGAATTCCACATGAGAGGTACACAACGTTATAGACGGGAAGATCAGTATGACACTACTGGCAATTTTTTAGAGGAAGGCAGAAACAGAGCAGAAAATATAAGAGAGAGGAACAGTCAGATGGAACCACCACAGGATTACAGAGGGGAAGGGAGATACCCACAAGTCTGGAATACACATTACCAACAAACACACAGGTACTACACCACACAACACTCGCCCCACTACCGAAACTGGACGAATCACTACGAAAACAACACACCCTGGACGCAAACACAGTGGCCCCCTTACCGGAGCCTCAGATATTAACACCAAGTAAGGCATCCAGCACTTCCACTACCACGATAACATCATTTATATTTGCCAACATTCAAGGTATAAAAACACGCAAATCCAACAAAGTTCACTTTATAGATGGTCTCCTTCATGAGGCAAATGCAGTGTTTGCAGCCCTAACAGAAACCCACACAAAGGACTACCATGATGGTGAAATATGGATCTCAGAGTACAATCTTTTCAGATGTGATAGGAAACACCGGCTTCAGGGTGGGGTCAGCCTATACATCAAAGACACACTCATCTGTACTGAGCTGCTAAACACCTCAAATGATATGGTGAAAGTGCTGATAATCAAAATAGAGATTATAAATGTAGTTATTGTCCTTGTATATAAGTCACCGGAGGCAAACCCTCAGCAGTTTAAAGACCAACTAATGAAAGTAGAACACTGCTTGGAAAACCTCACAAATCCAGCTCCGAACATCATCCTGCTTGGGGACTTCAACCTACGGCACCTGAAATGGAATCACCTGGCTAATACAGTAATATCAGAAAGAATACCAGGAAGTAGCCTTAATGAACAGGCACATGCAAATGACCTGCTACGGATGTGCGACAGGTTTGCCTTAAACCAGCAAATAGTAGAACCAACCAGGAAGGAGAACACGCTGGACCTCATTTTCACTAATAATGATGAATTGATCAGGAACATAATGATTACAAATACCTGTTACTCAGATCACAACTTAATTGAAGTTATGACAACCATGGGGAATAGACCTTCAAAACCAGTCCAGATTCCCGGTGGAGGAGATTTCAGCAAATTCAACTTCAATAATAAACAGATAAACTGGGAGCAAATAAACCAGGACTTCACAGAAATAAACTGGGAAGAACAGCTAGGAAATGCGAACCTGAACCAGTGCCTGGAAAAAATAAGCTCAGTAGCACTAGAAATATGTACAAACCGCATCCCCCTAAGAAAAAAGAGGAAGAGATGCAGATTGGAACGAGAACGTCGTTCCCTATATAGGCGAAGAAAACGAATCGCGGTACAACTTGAGAGTCGCACCCTATCTCAGGAACGGCGAAGAAGGTTAGGTAGCGAAATAGGAAAAATTGAACTCAAGCTACAAGAATCATACAAAACGCAGGAGAGGGAAAGAGAGCAAAAGGCCATCAGTGAAATAGAGAGAAACCCGAAATATTTTTTCTCCTATGCAAAATCAAGATCAAAAACCACATCTAGTATCGGGCCCCTGCGAAAGGAAGATGGAACTTTCACCGATGACAACAAAGAAATGAGCGAGCTACTGAGGAAGCAATACGACTCTGTCTTCAGCGAGCCATTAAACGCACTAAAGATCGATAACCCAAATGAATTTTTCATGGATATGATACCAACATCAAATCATATATCAGACGTCACCCTATCCCCACTGGATTTTGAAGAAGCCATAAACAGTATGCCTATGCACTCCGCACCAGGCCCGGATTCTTGGAACTCCATATTCATCAAGAACTGTAAAAAAAACACTATCGCAGGCCCTTCACATTCTGTGGAGACAAAGCCTAGATACTGGCGTTATTCCTGATATACTAAAAACAGCAGAGATAGCACCACTTCATAAAGGAGGAAATAAGGCAGAGGCAAAAAATTACAGACCGATAGCACTAACATCGCACATCATAAAAATTTTTGAGAGAGTGCTAAGAAGTAAGATCACAAAATACATGGAATCACAGCATCTCCATAACCCCGGACAACATGGTTTCAGAACAGGGCGCTCTTGCCTGTCGCAGTTGCTGGACCACTATGATATGGCATTAGATGCTATGGAAGACAAACAAAACGCTGATGTAATTTACACAGATTTCGCAAAAGCTTTTGATAAATGTGACCATGGTGTTATTGCCCATAAAATGCGCTCAAAAGGAATTACCGGAAAAGTAGGCAGATGGATCTACAATTTCCTGACCAACAGAACCCCATGTAATAGTCAACAAAATAAAATCCAACCCGTCAACCGTTAAGAGCTCAGTCCCCCAGGGAACTGTGCTTGCTCCAGTACTTTTTCTCATCCTCATATCGGACATAGACAAGAGCACAACCTATAGCACTGTATCATCCTTTGCAGATGACACTAGGATCTTCATGAGAGTAGGCAACATAGAGGACATGGCGAACCTCCAGTCAGATGTAGATCAGGTCTTTCTATGGGCTACAGAAAATAATATGGTGTTTAACGAAGACAAGTTCCAGCTCATGCGCTATGGAAAAAATAAAATAAAAAACGGAAACCACGTACAAAACTCAGGCAAATCATAACATAGAACGAAAAGGCAATGTAAAGGATCTGGGTGTACTCATGTCGGAAGACCTTACCTTTAAAGAACACAATAAAGTAGCCGTCACAACTGCAAGAAAAATGACAGGTTGGATAACAAGAACTTTCACACTAGAGATACTATACCGATGATGACACTTTTCAAAACGCTTGTGCTCTCTAGAGTGGAGTACTGCTGCACAATGACAGCCCCTTTCACTGCTGGTGAAATTGCTGACCTGGAGAGCGTGCAGAGGTCCTTTACTGCTAGAATCCACTCGGTAAAACATCTAAACTATTGGGACCGACTTAAGAGCCTAAATCTGTATTCCCTTGAGCGCAGGGGGGAGAGATACATAATAATTTACACGTGGAAAATATTAGAGGGGCTGGTCCCAACCTGCACACAGAAATAACATCACATGAGACCAGAAGACATGGCAGGATGTGCAGAATACCCCCGTTGAAAAGCAGAGGTGCAACTGGTACTCTGAGAGAGAACTCTATCAACATCAGAGGCCCGAGACTGTTCAACACGCTTCACTACACATAAGGGACATAACTGGCAAACCCTCACAGTGTTCAAGAAGAGAGAACTGGATAAGCACCTCCAAAGGATACCTGATCAACAGGCTGTGACTCATACGTCAGGCTGCGAGCAGCCGCGTCCAACAGCCTGGTTGATCAGTCCAGCAACCAGGAGGCTGGTCGATGACCGGGCCGCGGGGACGATAAGCCCGGAAGCACCTCAAGGTATCCTCAAGGTAAGGTAAGGTATGACAACATGGGGGGTGAGGGGGGGACCTTTGACAAAGCCGATGGCTTCCACATCCGTCGACGACATTAAAGACAGGTAAATTCAGTACAAATCTCCCACATTCGTTATGTGCCTTTNGAGGAAGTGTTACTAGAGCGTCAGAGAGCGGAGGAAGTGTTACTAGAGCGTCAGAGAGCGGGAGGAAGTGTTACTAGAGCGTCAGAGAGCGGGAGGAAGTGTTACTGAGCGTCAGAGAGCGGGAGGAAGTGTTACTAGAGCGTCAGAGAGCGGGAGGAAGTGTTACTAGAGCGTCAGAGAGCGGGAGGAAGTGTTACTAGAGCGTCAGAGAGCGGGAGGAAGTGTTACTAGAGCGTCAGAGAGGCGGGAGGAAGTGTTACTAGAGCGTCAGAGAGCGGAGGAAGTGTTACTAGAGCGTCAGAGAGAGCGGGAGGGTGTTTACTAGAGCGTCAGAGAGCGGGAGGAAGTGTTACTAGAGCGTCAGAGAGCGGGAGGAAGTGTTACTAGAGCGTCAGAGAGCGGGAGGAAGTGTTACTAGAGCGTCAGAGAGCGGGAGGAAGTGTTACTAGAGCGTCAGAGAGCGGGAGGAAGTGTTACTAGAGCGTCAGAGAGCGGGAGAAGTGTTACTAGAGCGTCAGAGAGCGGAGGAAGTGTTACTGAGCGTCAGAGAGCGGAGGAAGTGTTACTAGAGCGTCAGAGAGCGGGAGGAAGTGTTACTAGAGCGTCAGAGAGCGGGAGGAAGTGTTACTAGAGCGTCAGAGAGCGGGAGGAAGTGTTACTAGAGCGTCAGAGAGCGGGAGGAAGTGTTACTAGAGCGTCAGAGCGGGAGGAAGTGTTACTAGAGCGTCAGAGAGCGGGAGGAAGTGTTACTAGAGCGTCAGAGAGCGGGAGGAAGTGTTACTAGAGCGTCAGAGAGTGGGAGGAAGTGTTACTAGAGCGTCAGAGAGCGGGAGGAAGTGTTACTAGAGCGTCAGAGAGCGGGAGGAAGTGTTACTAGAGCGTCAGAGAGTGGGAGGAAGTGTTACTAGAGCGTCAGAGAGGGGAGGAAGTGTTACTAGAGCGTCAGAGAGCGGGAGGAAGTGTTACTAGAGCGTCAGAGAGCGGGAGGAAGTGTTACTAGAGCGTCAGAGAGCGGGAGGAAGTGTTACTAGAGCGTCAGAGAGCGGGAGGAAGTGTTACTAGAGCGTCAGAGAGCGGGAGGAAGTGTTACTAGAGCGTCAGAGAGCGGGAGGAAGTGTTACTAGAGCGTCAGAGAGCGGGAGGAAGTGTTACTAGAGCGTCAGAGAGGGGAGGAAGTGTTACTAGAGCGTCAGAGAGCGGGAGGAAGTGTTACTAGAGCGTCAGAGAGCGGGAGGAAGTGTACTAGAGCGTCAGAGAGCGGGAGGAAGTGTTACTAGAGCGTCAGAGAGCGGGAGGAAGTGTTACTAGAGCGTCAGAGAGCGGGAGGAAGTGTTACTAGAGCGTCAGAGAGCGGGAGGAAGTGTTACTAGAGCGTCAGAGAGCGGGAGGAAGTGTTACTAGAGCGTCAGAGAGCGGGAGGAAGTGTTACTAGAGCGTCAGAGAGCGGGAGGAAGTGTTACTAGAGCGTCAGAGAGTGGGAGGAAGTGTTACTAGAGCGTCAGAGAGCGGGAGGAAGTGTTACTAGAGCGTCAGAGAGCGGGAGGAAGTGTTACTAGAGCGTCAGAGAGCGGGAGGAAGTGTTACTAGAGCGTCAGAGAGCGGGAGGAAGTGTTACTAGAGCGTCAGAGAGCGGGAGGAAGTGTTACTAGAGCGTCAGAGAGCGGGAGGAAGTGTTACTAGAGCGTCAGAGAGCGGGAGGAAGTGTTACTAGAGCGTCAGAGAGCGGGAGGAAGTGTTACTAGAGCGTCAGAGAGCGGGAGGAAGTGTTACTAGAGCGTCAGAGAGCGGGAGGAAGTGTTACTAGAGCGTCAGAGAGCGGGAGGAAGTGTTACTAGAGCGTCAGAGAGCGGGAGGAAGTGTTACTAGAGCGTCAGAGAGCGGGAGGAAGTGTTACTAGAGCGTCAGAGAGCGGGAGGAAGTGTTACTAGAGCGTCAGAGAGCGGGAGGAAGTGTTACTAGAGCGTCAGAGAGGGGAGGAAGTGTTACTAGAGCGTCAGAGAGCGGGAGGAAGTGTTACTAGAGCGTCAGAGAGCGGGAGGAAGTGTTACTAGAGCGTCAGAGAGCGGGAGGAAGTGTTACTAGAGCGTCAGAGAGCGGGAGGAAGTGTTACTAGAGCGTCAGAGAGCGGGAGGAAGTGTTACTAGAGCGTCAGAGAGCGGGAGGAAGTGTTACTAGAGCGTCAGAGAGCGGGAGGAAGTGTTACTAGAGCGTCAGAGAGCGGGAGGAAGTGTTACTAGAGCGTCAGAGAGCGGGAGGAAGTGTTACTAGAGCGTCAGAGAGCGGGAGGAAGTGTTACTAGAGCGTCAGAGAGCGGGAGGAAGTGTTACTAGAGCGTCAGAGAGCGGGAGGAAGTGTTACTAGAGCGTCAGAGAGCGGGAGGAAGTGTTACTAGAGCGTCAGAGAGTGGGAGGAAGTGTTACTAGAGCGTCAGAGAGCGGGAGGAAGTGTTACTAGAGCGTCAGAGAGCGGGAGGAAGTGTTACTAGAGCGTCAGAGAGTGGGAGGAAGTGTTACTAGAGCGTCAGAGAGTGGGAGGAAGTGTTACTAGAGCGTCAGAGAGCGGGAGGAAGTGTTACTAGAGCGTCAGAGAGTGGGAGGAAGTGTTACTAGAGCGTCAGAGAGCGGGAGGAAGTGTTACTAGAGCGTCAGAGAGCGGGAGGAAGTGTTACTAGAGCGTCAGAGAGCGGGAGGAAGTGTTACTAGAGCGTCAGAGAGCGGGAGGAAGTGTTACTAGAGCGTCAGAGAGCGGGAGGAAGTGTTACTAGAGCGTCAGAGAGCGGGAGGAAGTGTTACTAGAGCGTCAGAGAGCGGGAGGAAGTGTTACTAGAGCGTCAGAGAGCGGGAGGAAGTGTTACTAGAGCGTCAGAGAGCGGGAGGAAGTGTTACTAGAGCGTCAGAGAGTGGGAGGAAGTGTTACTAGAGCGTCAGAGAGCGGGAGGAAGTGTTACTAGAGCGTCAGAGAGCGGGAGGAAGTGTTACTAGAGCGTCAGAGAGCGGGAGGAAGTGTTACTAGAGCGTCAGAGAGTGGGAGGAAGTGTTACTAGAGCGTCAGAGAGCGGGAGGAAGTGTTACTAGAGCGTCAGAGAGCGGGAGGAAGTGTTACTAGAGCGTCAGAGAGCGGGAGGAAGTGTTACTAGAGCGTCAGAGAGCGGGAGGAAGTGTTACTAGAGCGTCAGAGAGCGGGAGGAAGTGTTACTAGAGCGTCAGAGAGCGGGAGGAAGTGTTACTAGAGCGTCAGAGAGCGGGAGGAAGTGTTACTAGAGCGTCAGAGAGCGGGAGGAAGTGTTACTAGAGCGTCAGAGAGCGGGAGGAAGTGTTACTAGAGCGTCAGAGAGCGGGAGGAAGTGTTACTAGAGCGTCAGAGAGCGGGAGGAAGTGTTACTAGAGCGTCAGAGAGCGGGAGGAAGTGTTACTAGAGCGTCAGAGAGCGGGAGGAAGTGTTACTAGAGCGTCAGAGAGCGGGAGGAAGTGTTACTAGAGCGTCAGAGAGCGGGAGGAAGTGTTACTAGAGCGTCAGAGAGCGGGAGGAAGTGTTACTAGAGCGTCAGAGAGCGGGAGGAAGTGTTACTAGAGCGTCAGAGAGCGGGAGGAAGTGTTACTAGAGCGTCAGAGAGCGGGAGGAAGTGTTACTAGAGCGTCAGAGAGCGGGAGGAAGTGTTACTAGAGCGTCAGAGAGCGGGAGGAAGTGTTACTAGAGCGTCAGAGAGCGGGAGGAAGTGTTACTAGAGCGTCAGAGAGCGGGAGGAAGTGTTACTAGAGCGTCAGAGAGCGGGAGGAAGTGTTACTAGAGCGTCAGAGAGCGGGAGGAAGTGTTACTAGAGCGTCAGAGAGCGGGAGGAAGTGTTACTAGAGCGTCAGAGAGTGGGAGGAAGTGTTACTAGAGCGTCAGAGAGCGGGAGGAAGTGTTACTAGAGCGTCAGAGAGCGGGAGGAAGTGTTACTAGAGCGTCAGAGAGCGGGAGGAAGTGTTACTAGAGCGTCAGAGAGCGGGAGGAAGTGTTACTAGAGCGTCAGAGAGCGGGAGGAAGTGTTACTAGAGCGTCAGAGAGCGGGAGGAAGTGTTACTAGAGCGTCAGAGAGCGGGAGGAAGTGTTACTAGAGCGTCAGAGAGCGGGAGGAAGTGTTACTAGAGCGTCAGAGAGCGGGAGGAAGTGTTACTAGAGCGTCAGAGAGCGGGAGGAAGTGTTACTAGAGCGTCAGAGAGCGGGAGGAAGTGTTACTAGAGCGTCAGAGAGCGGGAGGAAGTGTTACTAGAGCGTCAGAGAGCGGGAGGAAGTGTTACTAGAGCGTCAGAGAGTGGGAGGAAGTGTTACTAGAGCGTCAGAGAGCGGGAGGAAGTGTTACTAGAGCGTCAGAGAGCGGGAGGAAGTGTTACTAGAGCGTCAGAGAGCGGGAGGAAGTGTTACTAGAGCGTCAGAGAGTGGGAGGAAGTGTTACTAGAGCGTCAGAGAGCGGGAGGAAGTGTTACTAGAGCGTCAGAGAGCGGGAGGAAGTGTTACTAGAGCGTCAGAGAGCGGGAGGAAGTGTTACTAGAGCGTCAGAGAGCGGGAGGAAGTGTTACTAGAGCGTCAGAGAGCGGGAGGAAGTGTTACTAGAGCGTCAGAGAGCGGGAGGAAGTGTTACTAGAGCGTCAGAGAGCGGGAGGAAGTGTTACTAGAGCGTCAGAGAGCGGGAGGAAGTGTTACTAGAGCGTCAGAGAGCGGGAGGAAGTGTTACTAGAGCGTCAGAGAGCGGGAGGAAGTGTTACTAGAGCGTCAGAGAGCGGGAGGAAGTGTTACTAGAGCGTCAGAGAGCGGGAGGAAGTGTTACTAGAGCGTCAGAGAGCGGGAGGAAGTGTTACTAGAGCGTCAGAGAGCGGGAGGAAGTGTTACTAGAGCGTCAGAGAGTGGGAGGAAGTGTTACTAGAGCGTCAGAGAGCGGGAGGAAGTGTTACTAGAGCGTCAGAGAGCGGGAGGAAGTGTTACTAGAGCGTCAGAGAGCGGGAGGAAGTGTTACTAGAGCGTCAGAGAGCGGGAGGAAGTGTTACTAGAGCGTCAGAGAGCGGGAGGAAGTGTTACTAGAGCGTCAGAGAGCGGGAGGAAGTGTTACTAGAGCGTCAGAGAGCGGGAGGAAGTGTTACTAGAGCGTCAGAGAGCGGGAGGAAGTGTTACTAGAGCGTCAGAGAGCGGAGGAAGTGTTACTAGAGCGTCAGAGAGCGGGAGGAAGTGTTACTAGAGCGTCAGAGAGCGGGAGGAAGTGTTACTAGAGCGTCAGAGAGCGGGAGGAAGTGTTACTAGAGCGTCAGAGAGCGGGAGGAAGTGTTACTAGAGCGTCAGAGAGCGGGAGGAAGTGTTACTAGAGCGTCAGAGAGGGAGGAAGTGTTACTAGAGCGTCAGAGAGCGGGAGGAAGTGTTACTAGAGCGTCAGAGAGCGGGAGGAAGTGTTACTAGAGCGTCAGAGAGCGGGAGGAAGTGTTACTAGAGCGTCAGAGAGCGGGAGGAAGTGTTACTAGAGCGTCAGAGAGCGGGAGGAAGTGTTACTAGAGCGTCAGAGAGCGGGAGGAAGTGTTACTAGAGCGTCAGAGAGCGGGAGGAAGTGTTACTAGAGCGTCAGAGAGCGGGAGGAAGTGTTACTAGAGCGTCAGAGAGCGGGAGGAAGTGTTACTAGAGCGTCAGAGAGCGGGAGGAAGTGTTACTAGAGCGTCAGAGAGCGGGAGGAAGTGTTACTAGAGCGTCAGAGAGCGGGAGGAAGTGTTACTAGAGCGTCAGAGAGCGGGAGGAAGTGTTACTAGAGCGTCAGAGAGCGGGAGGAAGTGTTACTAGAGCGTCAGAGAGCGGGAGGAAGTGTTACTAGAGCGTCAGAGAGCGGGAGGAAGTGTTACTAGAGCGTCAGAGAGCGGGAGGAAGTGTTACTAGAGCGTCAGAGAGCGGGAGGAAGTGTTACTAGAGCGTCAGAGAGCGGGAGGAAGTGTTACTAGAGCGTCAGAGAGCGGGAGGAAGTGTTACTAGAGCGTCAGAGAGCGGGAGGAAGTGTTACTAGAGCGTCAGAGAGCGGGAGGAAGTGTTACTAGAGCGTCAGAGAGCGGGAGGAAGTGTTACTAGAGCGTCAGAGAGTGGGAGGAAGTGTTACTAGAGCGTCAGAGAGCGGGAGGAAGTGTTACTAGAGCGTCAGAGAGCGGGAGGAAGTGTTACTAGAGCGTCAGAGAGCGGGAGGAAGTGTTACTAGAGCGTCAGAGAGCGGGAGGAAGTGTTACTAGAGCGTCAGAGAGCGGGAGGAAGTGTTACTAGAGCGTCAGAGAGCGGGAGGAAGTGTTACTAGAGCGTCAGAGAGCGGGAGGAAGTGTTACTAGAGCGTCAGAGAGCGGGAGGAAGTGTTACTAGAGCGTCAGAGAGCGGGAGGAAGTGTTACTAGAGCGTCAGAGAGCGGGAGGAAGTGTTACTAGAGCGTCAGAGAGCGGGAGGAAGTGTTACTAGAGCGTCAGAGAGTGGGAGGAAGTGTTACTAGAGCGTCAGAGAGCGGGAGGAAGTGTTACTAGAGCGTCAGAGAGTGGGAGGAAGTGTTACTAGAGCGTCAGAGAGCGGGAGGAAGTGTTACTAGAGCGTCAGAGAGCGGGAGGAAGTGTTACTAGAGCGTCAGAGAGCGGGAGGAAGTGTTACTAGAGCGTCAGAGAGCGGGAGGAAGTGTTACTAGAGCGTCAGAGAGCGGGAGGAAGTGTTACTAGAGCGTCAGAGAGCGGGAGGAAGTGTTACTAGAGCGTCAGAGAGCGGGAGGAAGTGTTACTAGAGCGTCAGAGAGCGGGAGGAAGTGTTACTAGAGCGTCAGAGAGCGGGAGGAAGTGTTACTAGAGCGTCAGAGAGCGGGAGGAAGTGTTACTAGAGCGTCAGAGAGCGGGAGGAAGTGTTACTAGAGCGTCAGAGAGCGGGAGGAAGTGTTACTAGAGCGTCAGAGAGCGGAGGAAGTGTTACTAGAGCGTCAGAGAGTGGAGGAAGTGTTACTAGAGCGTCAGAGAGCGGGAGGAAGTGTTACTAGAGCGTCAGAGAGCGGGAGGAAGTGTTACTAGAGCGTCAGAGAGTGGGAGGAAGTGTTACTAGAGCGTCAGAGAGCGGAGGAAGTGTTACTAGAGCGTCAGAGAGCGGGAGGAAGTGTTACTAGAGCGTCAGAGAGCGGGAGGAAGTGTTACTAGAGCGTCAGAGAGGGGAGGAAGTGTTACTAGAGCGTCAGAGAGCGGGAGGAAGTGTTACTAGAGCGTCAGAGAGCGGGAGGAAGTGTTACTAGAGCGTCAGAGAGCGGGAGGAAGTGTTACTAGAGCGTCAGAGAGCGGAGGAAGTGTTACTAGAGCGTCAGAGAGCGGGAGGAAGTGTTACTAGAGCGTCAGAGAGCGGGAGGAAGTGTTACTAGAGCGTCAGAGAGCGGGAGGAAGTGTTACTAGAGCGTCAGAGAGCGGGGGAAGTGTTACTAGAGCGTCAGAGAGCGGGAGGAAGTGTTACTAGAGCGTCAGAGAGCGGGAGGAAGTGTTACTAGAGCGTCAGAGAGCGGAGGAAGTGTTACTAGAGCGTCAGAGAGCGGGAGGAAGTGTTACTAGAGCGTCAGAGAGTGGGAGGAAGTGTTACTAGAGCGTCAGAGAGCGGGAGGAAGTGTTACTAGAGCGTCAGAGAGCGGGAGGAAGTGTTACTAGAGCGTCAGAGAGCGGGAGGAAGTGTTACTAGAGCGTCAGAGAGTGGGAGGAAGTGTTACTAGAGCGTCAGAGAGCGGAGGAAGTGTTACTAGAGCGTCAGAGAGCGGGAGGAAGTGTTACTAGAGCGTCAGAGAGCGGGAGGAAGTGTTACTAGAGCGTCAGAGAGCGGGAGGAAGTGTTACTAGAGCGTCAGAGAGCGGAGGAAGTGTTACTAGAGCGTCAGAGAGCGGGAGGAAGTGTTACTAGAGCGTCAGAGAGCGGAGGAAGTGTTACTAGAGCGTCAGAGAGCGGAGGAAGTGTTACTAGAGCGTCAGAGAGCGGGAGGAAGTGTTACTAGAGCGTCAGAGAGTGGGAGGAAGTGTTACTAGAGCGTCAGAGAGCGGGAGGAAGTGTTACTAGAGCGTCAGAGAGCGGAGGAAGTGTTACTAGAGCGTCAGAGAGCGGGAGGAAGTGTTACTAGAGCGTCAGAGAGTGGGAGGAAGTGTTACTAGAGCGTCAGAGAGTGGGAGGAAGTGTTACTAGAGCGTCAGAGAGCGGGGAGGAAGTGTTACTAGAGCGTCAGAGAGTGGGAGGAAGTGTTACTAGAGCGTCAGAGAGCGGGAGGAAGTGTTACTAGAGCGTCAGAGAGTGGGAGGAAGTGTTACTAGAGCGTCAGAGAGCGGGAGGAAGTGTTACTAGAGCGTCAGAGAGCGGAGGAAGTGTTACTAGAGCGTCAGAGAGTGGAGGAAGTGTTACTAGAGCGTCAGAGAGCGGGAGGAAGTGTTACTAGAGCGTCAGAGAGTGGTAGGAAGTGTTACTATAGCGTCAGAGAGCGGGAGGAAGTGTTACTAGAGCGTCAGAGAGCGGGAGGAAGTGTTCTAGAGCGTCAGAGAGCGGGAGGAAGTGTTACTAGAGCGTCAGAGAGTGGGAGGAAGTGTTACTAGAGCGTCAGAGAGCGGGAGGAAGTGTTACTAGAGCGTCAGAGAGCGGAGGAAGTGTTACTAGAGCGTCAGAGAGTGGAGGAAGTGTTACTAGAGCGTCAGAGAGCGGGAGGAAGTGTTACTAGAGCGTCAGAGAGCGGGAGGAAGTGTTACTAGAGCGTCAGAGAGCGGGAGGAAGTGTTACTAGAGCGTAGGAGCGGCAGAGAGCGGGAGGAGTGTTACTAGAGCGTCAGAGAGTGGGAGGAAGTGTTACTAGAGCGTCAGAGAGCGGGAGGAGGTGTTACTAGAGCGTCAGAGAGCGGTGGAAGTGTTACTAGAGCGTCAGAGAGCGGGAGGAAGTGTTACTAGAGCGTCAGAGAGCGGAGGAAGTGTTACTAGAGCGTCAGAGAGCGGAGGAAGTGTTACTAGAGCGTCAGAGAGCGGGAGGAAGTGTTTACTAGAGCGTCAGAGAGCGGAGGAAGTGTTACTAGAGCGTCAGAGAGCGGGAGGAAGTGTTACTAGAGCGTCAGAGAGCGGGAGGAAGTGTTACTAGAGCGTCAGAGAGCGAGAGGAGTGTTACTAGAGCGTCAGAGAGCGGGAGGAAGTGTTACTAGAGCGTCAGAGAGCGGAGGAAGGGTACTAGAGCGTCAGAGAGCGGGAGGAAGTGTTACTAGAGCGTCGAGAGCGGGAGGAAGTGTTACTAGAGCGTCAGAGAGCGGAGGAAGTGTTACTAGAGCGTCAGAGAGTGAGGAAGTGTTACTAGAGCGTCAGAGAGCGGGAGGAAGTGTTACTAGAGCGTCAGAGAGCGGGAGGAAGTGTTACTGAGCGTCAGAGAGCGGGAGGAAGTGTTACTAGAGCGTCAGAGAGCGGAGAAGTGTTACTAGAGCGTCAGAGTGGGAGGAAGTGTTACTAGAGCGTCAGAGAGCGGGAGGAAGTGTTACTAGAGCGTCAGAGAGCGGGAGGAAGTGTTACTAGAGCGTCAGAGAGCGGGAGGAAGTGTTACTAGNTCTAAATATTTATATATTATAAACACAGAGGTCCCAGGACAGAGCCCTGAGGTACTCCACTAACAACATTATCCCACTCTGACTTAACCCCATTTATACTAACTCTCTGTTTCCTTTGGAATAGCCATGCCCTAATCCAACTTAATATAGCACCCCCAACCAAGAGCCTCTATTTTTTTAATCAGTCTTTCATGTGCACTGTATCAAAAGCTTTGCTAAAGTCAAGGTACACAACATCACAATCCTTACCCCTGTCAACTGCCTCAACTATGCTAGAATAAAAAGATTGCAAATTTGTTAAACATGAACGGCCATTTGTAAAACCATGTTGCGACTCATTTATTAATTTATTTATTTCAAGATGAAGACGAATTGTATTTGCAATTATCGATTCAAGTAACTTTCCCACAATAGACGTTAGGCTAATTGGCCGATAGTTTGACGCAAGTGATCTATCTCCTTTCTTAAAATTTCGTATCACATTAGCTACCTTCCATGACTCTGGCACTCTACCTAACTCTATTGATTTATTAAATATGGTTGACAGTGGCTCGGAAAGCTCCTCTTTGCATTCTTTAAGCACCCTCGTTCTTACACTTGCTGGGGTGGTTCTTCTCCGGCCCCGACCACGGCGGTCTCCGGGTTATGAGTCCTTTCATCAGCTTCGAGGTCAACTCCGGAGCTCACAGTTCCTGCGACGGCGCTGGAACCAATCGTATTGGCGTTTGCCTTTCCATTGGAGACTTTCGGGGCCGTGGAGAGGGGGGACCTGCTGCATGGTTGACAGCCTCTCCCCCGTATCAACCTACCCTGGCTTTGTGTCCTGGAGAGGCCACTCCAGACCGACAACCAGAGCACAACTCCATAGTCTCCTGAGACTGATGAATGCCTGCTACTACTACGACTAGAAGATATAGGTAATAATATATGTAATAGTATTAGTTAACACAAAACTATATATTGGAGGAACTCTACAACCTGTAATAAGAAGTCTTGTACTTTGAATGTAACCAATGTTGTAACTCTTTTTGTGTATTGAAATTTTAAATAAAATAAATGACAAAATAAAAAAAAATATAGGGGTGGTATGAAAAGACAATATTAAGTGTACGCGGGTGCCCCACAAGGCTTTTCCGGATGCTGCATGCCGTCTTCTTGGAGGTCGAGGGTCCCTACAAACGCAACCAAAGATGGTACACCTATATATTTATATAACCTATATCTATAAAACAATGTTTATCCGAGGATGGTGACCAGACACTTGGTGGGACTAGCCTCGCCCAGCTTTCCAAGATGAGTTATGTTGGGTAGGGGAGCGTCATAGCCTATACGGTGTCGGCCGAATTGAAATACTTTAAGAATATTGGCATTTATATTAATAGCAAACCTAAGACAACCGCGCAGTAATAACATCTATGTAGGAGAAATCCACAAGGGCCGTGACGAGGTTCGAACCTACGTCCGAGAGGATCCTAGAAAATGAAGTAAGGGCGAAGAGGTAGAACGGCTTATTGACAGAGCTCGGGTGCATGGGGAAATTGTGTAAAATTCTGGTTTGTGTCTCAGAGAGGCTGCAGGATCCAAGTAAGGTCAGTAGAACTTCTGGTTGCAATTTTTTAACCATGTCGTAGCTCAGATGATTAAGGCAGCGTCTGGGATCCTCTCGGACGTAGGTTTGAACCCTCGTCACGGCCCTTGTGGATTTGTTCATTTGATGTATCACACTATTGTGATGTCTGTGTGTAATCTATGTAGGAGCTTATGATATATTATAATAGTAGTAATAATAATAAGTAATAGTAGTACTTATAAGCAACACAACCATCCACCATCGTACATATTACATATGACCAACATAATAGTAGTACTTATAAGCAACACAACCATCCACCATCGTACATATTACATGTGACCAACATAATAGTAGTACTTATAAGCAACACAACCATCCACCATCGTACATATTACATGTGACCAACTGTTGCGGGTGTTGGATTTGGTGGTGTTACCGCTGACGGACCACCCAACCTACAACTCGACAAATGCTCATATTTCACTAAGAGATCACACTAGGCACTTGTGGCTCTTGGAGAGGGGCTCAACGTCACACGTTTAGGGGATGCGGCTCCAACACGCAGCCTTGTCACGTGCACACACCCACTCGAGCCGCTGTGACTCCCCACTCTCTCCTTATGGAATATGACCTCCTCAATCCCCTTTGTCTTGCTAGACTTCTGTCTTACCCTGTCCACAGCAGTGGTTCCTGTTTCTTGCTCTCTCCCTCTCCTTCTTTACTATTTCCTGGGAAGCCTCACTGGGACAAGTGCAAACACCAGCAAATTTGGATACATTTACTGGACGAAGTACATATACAATACACGCATACATATAATAATGATGGATCCTATACTCTGTACTATTATAATCAGGTTGCACTCCAACACCATCAGAACTCTATCCTCAGCTTGCTAAGTGGTATCCTATCTCTTGGTATTACCTAATATCATCAACCTCCTCAAGTAGATTAAGTCTTACAATATAATGTTACACTACCATCAAGAGAATGTATACATATATATATATACCTATAAACACATATAAGGCAAATCAGCATTTGAATGCAATAACATACATATATATATATCAGTATAAATGATCCGTGCCACACAACGAATCAATTGACCATTCTATCAGTCTTAGAATACATATATATCTGTAGGTACTCCTGCCTACGTCTGTAACTCTAAACTTCAATATACACTTCTTGGCACATAAATGGCAAACGATCACTCACCTCTCACTGCGTCGTTCACGCTAATGACAAACACTCTCACCTCCATACAAGTGATCAGTTAGAACTATTTCACTACCCTGACAACTTCAGGTTCCTCAGGGCTTAAACACCAGGATCCTCTGCAGCTCCTCCAGGCTGCTACCATGAAGATTCCTTGAACAACTATGGTGCTTCCCTACTCCTATTAGGATCATCCACAGCTCTCCTGGCTGCTGCACCATAAAGTTTCCTCGAATAACTGTGGCACTTCACCACCTCTGCAGAAGCACGTGACACTCCTCCTCACTGCTTCTTCATAGCTCGGGGTCCTCTCCTCCCTGCCTTGGAGTCTCATCAACCACTCCCTCTGTGCTGGCTTCCAAGTCCTCAGCAACTTCTTCCCCAAAGGACAAACCTGCAACCCATTTGCACTCCAATAAATTGTTTCCCTTTTAACACATAAACAAAATTAATCATACAACATCTTTGTCTCCAATCTCTATCTGTCTTCTACATTTAATGAGAGTGGACTCCCCCGTGGGCGAGTCCATGCGCCACCTCGCTGGGCGAGCCTCACTCACGCTGGGAGGGGCCTCCTCCCTCAGGAGCCGGGCTCCTTCAGTTGCCCGCCAGCGCTCAGAGAAGATGGATGTCGCTCCGCGCTCCTCCCACTTCACTCTCTTATTTTAGGCTTTCTGCCATACCAAAACATTTCTAACTTGAAAATAAACATCGCTACTGTCGCTGGGCACACGACCAACTACAAGCAAACACTATGAACTGGCTTAAATCGGGCTTACCACAGATTATCTGGCCGAGGGCGCTTCTCCCTCTGACAACGTCTGACCAGGGCGCTTGTCACAGCCCGCAAAACTGTCACTGGGCGGCTTAATACTCTCTCCTCGCCGTCCAGGACTTGAGACCACAACGTCTTCAGCTCGATTCAACAGCTGGAACGTCTGCACCTTCTCTTCTCTTGGAGATAATATCACTAGGGGTTCCCTCCTGGCGGGAGCTCGTCAAAGCGCGGCTCCTCCCCTGCGATGTCTGGCCTCAAGTGAGTTCATCGCCCTCCACAAGCGAGCCTCACGCCTCCAGTAACTTGTCCACATCTCCTAACAAGTCATTTATCTGTTTTCTAGTTCATTGCCCATAATCTCAAACTTTTATATAAATTCAACACACCATCTTACCTCTGTGTTATCGCCTCTATAATTCCTGGACCTTCCAGTTAGGTCAGGCTTGCTGAATAACTCTCAAAGGGTGAGACTCGTTTCTCCTGCAGGCTGAGATCATAACACCAACATAACCACTTCACTTACTTCAGGGACAATCATCATAGCACTACAGACCATTACTCAACATTTATCCTAACCATTTATCCTAAGTTTTATGATTTAATAAATATTGTCAATATACTTTGTTATTAATTTGACCTCTTTGAAGGGAAGGGAAGGGAACTATCAGGAGGAAAGCGCCAAGCCATTACAACTATATAGCACTGGGAAGGGGTCAGGATAAGGATTTGGGATGGGACAGGGGAAGGAATGGTACCCAACCACTTGGACGGTCGGGGATTGAACGCCGACCTGCAAGAAGCATGACCGTCGCTCTACCGTCCAACCCAAGTGGTTGGACACTTTGAGTTTATTTCAATGGGTTATGAAAACAAACATTTAAAAAGTCAAATGTTTCCGCCCGGGATCGAACCGGGGACCTTGCGCGTGTGAGGCGCACGTGATAACCACTACACTACGGAAACCTGAAGTGTAGTGACCTGTTATTATATGGACCAAATCCGGTTAAATGTATAGTTTTTCTTCAGCAATATAATATGATCAAAATACATTGCTTGAGTAATTATATAAAGTAAACAAGGCTTTATAACGAAAATAGAGAGAAAATCCTGTTTTATATGTGTACGGGGTGTGTGACGTCACGATAACATGAGCGGTTTAGTTTAGTTTAGTTAACTTATTATGCACCACATACCCATCCCGTGGGCGGTAGTGGAAAGGGTTACAGAGGCACATAATGGCCTCAGGGACTGAACCCCACAATTCACTTAGCTAAGCAAGATTCAGTCTTGATAAGCTAGTTAAAAAATTCAGTATAAGTCGTCACATCATAAATGGGTTCGTGATTGACCACAAGTACAGTTTCTAAATTAAGCAACTGACATACGTGGAGAGTTAGTGTCACAATTGATATGTTTGTCCTGCACACCGCCCCCCCCCCCCTCCAGTGGGCAGCGGTGGATAGGTTACAATCACTTTGTTACTACCTACAGTTAGCAAACTGGGGATATTTGGCCAAAATTTCTGGTAGCAAATCATTTTGAATTAAATATTTACACATCTCTGGAACATTTGTTATAGGAAGCAGGAGGAAGTGTTATTAGGGCTTCAGAGAGCGGGAGGAAGTAGTAGGAAGTATTTTTAAGGCTTCAGAGTGCGGAAGCGAGATGGAAAAAGTGATTTTAGGGCTTAAGAAAGCGGGAAGAAGCAGGAGGAAGTGTTTTTAAGGCTTCAGAGAGTGGGAGGAAGTGTTACTAGAGCGTCAGAGAGCGGGAGGAAGTGTTACTAGAGCGTCAGAGAGCGGGAGGAAGTGTTACTAAAGCGTCAGAGAGCGGGAGGAAGTGTTACTAGAGCGTCAGAGAGCGGGAGGAAGTGTTACTAGAGCGTCAGAGAGCGGGAGGAAGTGTTACTAGAGCGTCAGAGAGTGGGAGGAGGTGTTACTAGAGCGTCAGAGAGCGGGAGGAAGTGTTACTAGAGTGTCAGAGAGCGGGAGGAAGTGTTACTAGAGCGTCAGAGTGCGGGAGGAAGTGTTACTAGAGCGTCAGAGAGCGGGAGGAAGTGTTACTAGAGCGTCAGAGAGCGGGAGGAAGTGTTACTAGAGCGTCAGAGAGCGGGAGGAAGTGTTACTAGAGCGTCAGAGAGTGGGAGGAAGTGTTACTAGAGCGTCAGAGTGCGGGAGGAAGTGTTACTAGAGCGTCAGAGAGCGGGAGGAAGTGTTACTAGAGCGTCAGAGAGCGGGAGGAAGTGTTACTAGAGCGTCAGAGTGCGGGAGGAAGTGTTACTAGAGCGTCAGAGAGCGGGAGGAAGTGTTACTAGAGCGTCAGAGAGTGGGAGGAAGTGTTACTAGAGCGTCAGAGAGCGGGAGGAAGTGTTACTAGAGCGTCAGAGAGCGGGAGGAAGTGTTACTAGAGCGTCAGAGAGCGGGAGGAAGTGTTACTAGAGCGTCAGAGAGCGGGAGGAAGTGTTACTAGAGCGTCAGAGAGCGGGAGGAAGTGTTACTGGAGCGTCAGAGAGCGGGAGGAAGTGTTACTAGAGCGTCAGAGAGCGGGAGGAAGTGTTACTAGAGCGTCAGAGAGCGGGAGGAAGTGTTACTAGAGCGTCAGAGAGTGGTAGGAAGTGTTACTAGAGAGTCAGAGAGCGGGAGGAAGTATTACTGGAGCGTCAGAGAGCGGGAGGAAGTGTTACTAGAGCGTCAGAGAGCGGGAGGAAGTGTTACTAGAGCGTCAGAGAGTGGTAGGAAGTGTTACTAGAGCGTCAGAGAGCGGGAGGAAGTGTTACTGGAGCGTCAGAGAGCGGGAGGAAGTGTTACTAGAGCGTCAGAGAGCGGGAGGAAGTGTTACTAGAGCGTCAGAGTGCGGGAGGAAGTGTTACTAGAGCGTCAGAGAGTGGTAGGAAGTGTTACTAGAGCGTGAGGAAGTGTTACTAGAGCGTCAGAGAGCGGGAGGAAGTGTTACTAAAGCGTCAGAGAGCGGGAGGAAGTGTTACTAGAGCGTCAGAGAGCGGGAGGAAGTGTTACTAGAGCGTCAGAGAGCGGGAGGAAGCAGGAGGAAGTATTTTAGGGCTTTCGATGGCGGGAGCGAGCGGTAAGAAGCAGGAGGAAATATTTGTAAGGTTTTAGAGAGCGTATCCTCCGTAACACAGTTGGTTAGCGTACACATGTTTCTCGCTGTAGGGCTCTCCACATGTCACTTGCTTAATTTAGAAACTGTACTTGTGGGCGGTCTCGACCCCATTGTTGATGTGATGATGTGCATTGTATTTTGTAACTCTCTCAGCAAGATTAACTTGCTCAGGTAAATGAATTGTGGGGTTCAGTCCCTGAGCCCATTATGTGCCTCTGTAACTCTTTCCTCTACCGCCCACAGGACGGGTATGGGGTGCATATTAAATGAACTATATTATAAACTAGGGTTATCCCTTGGAATTGTCTAACCGCGAAGTCGTTAAATACCAAGATATTACCTCAGTTCAAAATCCAAATAGAAACAATCCTCATGAACCATGGGGGAGGGGGGGGACCTTTGACAAGCCGATGGCTTCCACTATCCGTCGACGACACTAAAGACAGGTAAATTCAGGTACAAATCTCCCACATTCGTTATTGTGCCTTTATTTTTTAACATATAGCTAGCTCAACCTGTAATTTGTAATTACTTATATTGAAGGGGGTAGCAAGACACTGCTATGTACCTACATTTGTAATGAAGAAACATTATTAATACATTAAAAAAAACTTCGTAGCAGAGCGTAGTTTCGATCTACGGACCTCTGGGTTATGGGCCCAGCACGCTTCCACTGCGCCACTCTGCTGCTCATATTAATTGAATGATACATTTTATACATCTTTTATAATATTATAATTGGTAATATTTTCTTCATAAATAAAAGTATCCGTGTTTCTGCGCAGTAACGCACCAGTACGTACTGATCTTGCGCATGGGATGCGCACATCATGGTTACTGTGCACAGCTGCTGCGTATGACATACATCATAGCATGGGTATGTGATCACTGCTGCACACGATGGGTATGGGTTCACTACCACTCATGAACAGGACATGTATTGGAGGCACTAACGCTCACAGGATAGGTATACATGGAGTCTACAGGATAAGTATGGGATCCACTCAGCCCTGGAGGCTGATCTATCGTGTTTGTTGAGGTCTATAGCAACTCTTCTTGCATGTAAACATTCCAAGCATACGAATTAAATTTAGTGTCTGGTCCCAGATTCATCAGTCAGTTACGCAAGTACTTACGAACATTTTATCTCAGTCTTTGGCGACTTTACACATATTAAACAGTTGATGAGCTCCGAAGCACTGGGAGGCTGTTTATAATTATATATTATTTTCTAAATTGTTGTGTTATGCCACCAATACTCGATATGTAGATGTTCAACCCGTCCTCCTAATAGAACGGCGCCTTTTGACGAATACTCTTCCCGAGACCAAAAATTGTCGTACTAGAAAATGGTAGCGGCTCGTGAAATTGCAGCCCATCCTCTTGTGTTGGTAGTACTTATAGTAACGATGAGGACTAAAGTAAATATATCGACGTACAACGCTATTAGAAAGTAGAAATTTGTACTATTGAATTTAGACAAACCGGAAAAGGTTTAATATTTATGTTGCAAAGACAACCTTAACTAACTGAACCTTCCTAGGCCTAATACGCGCAATCTGAGGCCTAATATCGTACATATGTGTGCTATACTAGACCTAGGAATATATACGTTTTTTAGCTTTATTTTTTCAGACTATAAAGTGATTAGTACTATATACTTCACTTCCGACTATAAAGAGTCTATAATTAAGACTATAATTAAGACTTTAGACTATAAAGTGATTAGTAAGTTCTATTATGTAATGACTTAGTACGTCAACGTTTGTACTATGGAGCACATACAACAACTACTGTTTAAACAGGAGGACGGGTCACGACGTTGACATACTGTGCCGTTCTCTGTTGTGTTAGGATAAGGTCACTTACGCCCGAGAGTTTGTTGACGTTGGCAGACTTGAGGAGGACGGGCTGGATCACGGGGTCAAGTTTGACGTTGGCAGACTTGAGGAGGACGGGCTGGATCACGGGGCCAAGTGTTGACGTTGGCAGACTTGAGGAGGACGGGCTGGATCACGGGGCCAAGTGTTGACGTTGCCAGACTTGAGGAGGACGGGCTGGATCACGGGGCCAAGTGTGACATCGCTGTCAAGTGTGTGTCGGTCTTGTCTGAGGTCAACCCCTAGAGTTGGCCTAAATAATCGCCCCGGGTGGGCTCGAATCACCAACCTATCGGTTAACAGCCGAACGCGCTAACCAATTGTGCCACGGAGGCATGAGAAACGTTCTTAACAAACTTGTAATAAGGCGGAATTACTTAGATATCGAAGTGTAAAAATTATCTGAGTTTATTTGAGAGCTACTTATAGTGACCACGATGAGGACAGGAGGCCGGCGGCTTGTCGAAGGTCCCCCATTTGCTTTGATGATCTTTTCCTGATGAAAATTCCAATAGTGTTCTCCAACAGAGAACATATACGGCACGCATAGACGCGATAAAGCACCTAAATTATTGGGATCGTCTCAAAGCTCTCCAAATGTTCTCACTAGAAAGGAGACGAGAGAGATATCAAATAATATACACCTGGAAGATACTGGAGGGCCAAGTACCAAATCTACACAGTAAAATAACAACGTACTGGAGTGAACGATATGGAAGAAAATGCAGAATAGAACCAGTGAAGAGCAGAGGTGCCATAGGCACAATCATAGAACACTGTATAAACATCAGAGGTCCGCGGTTGTTCAACACCCTCCCAGCAAGCATAAGAAATATTGCCGGAACAACCGTGGACATCTTCAAGAGGAAACTAGATTTATTCCTCCAAGTAGTGCCGGACCAACCGGACTGTGGTGGGTATGTGGGTCTGCGGGCCGCTCCAAGCAACAACCTAGTGGACCAAACTCTCACAAGTCAAGCCTGGCCTCGGGCCGGGCTTGGGGAGTAGAAGAACTCCCAGAACCCCATCAACCAGGTATCAACCAGTGTCCTAATGACTAAAGTAACCTAGTGTCTAGTGGTCACAACGGAGACGGGAAGCCGGCAGCTTGTCAATGGTTCCGCCATTTTTCCTAAGTTTCCTCCTTTTCTTTCTTCCCTAATTTTCCTCCATTACCTCCACAAAAAAAAAAAGAGTTACAAAAAACACACTCTGGGTTGGAGTCCCTGTGCCTTCTTTAACCAACTTCGAGGATAACTCCGGAGCTGGAGCCCCTAGGACAGTTCGTTGTTACCTTCTAACCTAACTTAACCTAACCTAACCTAACTTAACTTAACCTAACCTAACCTAATCTAGGGCAGTTCGTTGTTACCTTCAACCTCGTCCTGACAGTTCCTGCGACGGCGCTGGACCCAATCTTATTGGCGTTTGCCTTTCTAATTGAGACGTTCTGTGCTGTGGAGAGGGAGACCTGCTGCATGGGTGACAGCTTCTCCCCCAGTATCAACCTACTCTGGCTTAGCGCCCTGGAGAGGCCACTCCAGACCGACAACCAGAGCGGAACTCCATAGTCTCCTGAGACTGATGGACGCCTACTACTTGGATGGTCCACCAGTTTTTACATTCTTGTAAAGCCACTAGCACGTATTGCGTCTCGGGCAGGTCCTTTATCCTAATACGGCTAAGTCCTAAGATTAATATTAATCTTAATTAATAACTCCGGAATACGACCCGTCAAATCGTTTCACTGCTGGGTGAAGAGAGGCGTAATGTTAAAGATTGGAACCCAGTCAATCCTCCCCGGCCAGGATACGAACCCAGACTAAATTGTTCGCGAAGTGTGGGGCTAGTGTTTCACCACTGCGCCACGGGGACTGCATGCACGGGGACCAGTCATTGAAAGTTGCACAAAATTGGGAACTCTAATAAGAAAGTCAACTTTATTTTCAAGGAAAATAAAGTTATTGAAATGTAAACATCTCTGGTGCGGCCACATTTGGACTGGTGTATCAAGCATAGAGGCCTCATCTTCAGAACATATCTGCTTTGGAGAAAGTACAACGCAGAGCGACAAAAAGCATCTCAGAACTAAATCGGCTCCCATACCAGGAACGGTTAAGGGCCACAGGACTAACACAGCAAGCCAGACGGGGCATGGTGGCTCCCATACCAGGAACGGTTGAGGGCCACAGGACTAACACAGCAAGCCAGACGGGGCATGGTGGCTCCCATACCAGGAACGGTTGAGGGCCACAGGACTAACACAGCAAGCCAGACGGGGCATGGTGGCTCCCATACCAGGAACGGTTGAGGGCCACAGGACTAACACAGCAAGCCAGACGGGGCATGGTGGCTCCCATACCAGGAACAGTTGAGGGCCACAGGACTAACACAGCAAGCCAGACGGGGCATGGTGGCTCCTACCAGGAACGGTTGAGGGCCCAGGACTAACACAGCAAGCCACAGTATACAGAACAGTGTACAGAATAAAGAACCCCGAACACTATACAGAACAGTGTAAAGTATACAGAACAGTGTAAAGTATACAGAACAGAGTAAGTAAACAGAACAGTGTACAGTATACAGAACACCATACAGTATACAGAACCCCATACAGTATACAGAACCATGTATAGTATACAGAAAGTGTAGAGTACATAGAACAGTGTACAGTATACAGAACAGTAAACAGTATACAGGAACCCGTACAGTGTACAGAACCCCGTACAGTATACAGAACAGTGTACAGTACACAGGACAGCATACAGTATACAGGACAGCGAACAGTATACAGACCCCGTACAGTATACATAACCCCATACAGTGTACACATACAGTATACAGAACCCTGTACAGTATACAGAACCCTGTACAGTATACAGAACAGTGTACAGTATACAGAACACCGTACAGTATACAGAACCATGTATAATACACAGAACCCCGAACAGCATACAGAACAGTGTACAATAAAAACCGTACAGTATACAGAACCCTTACAGGATGCAGAACCCTGTAGAGTATACAGAACAACGTACAGTATACAGAACAGTATACAATATACAGAACAGTAAACAGTATACAGAAACCCGTACAGTGTACAGAACCCCGTACAGTTATACTGAACAATGAACAGTATACAGAACAGTGTAGAGTATACATAACCCCATACAGTATACATAACCCGTACAGTATACAGAACAGTGTACGGTATTCAGGACAGTGTACAGTATACACAACCCCGTACCGTATACAGAACAGTGTACAGTATACAGAACCCTGTTCAGTATACAACCCCGTACAGTATACAGAAAAGTGTACAGTATAGAGAACCCCTTCAGCATACAGAACCCCGTACAGTATACAGAACCCCGTACAGTATACAGAACAGTGTACAGTATACAGATCATGTAAAGTATACAGAACTCCATACAGTATACAGAACCCATACAGTATACAAAAATAGTGTACAGTATAAAGGACAGTGTACAGTATACCAACCCGTACCATATATAGAACCCCTTACAGTATACAGAACTTGTACAGTATGCAGAACAGTGTACAGTATGCAGAACAGTGTACAGTATACAGAACAGTGTACAATTTACAAAACCCCGTACAGTATGCAGAACTCTGCACGTTATACAGAACAGTGTACAGTATGCAGAACCCATACAGTATACAGAACCTTGTACAGTATACAGAACAGTGTACAATATACAGAAGAGTGTACAGTATACAGAACCCCGTTCATTATACAGAACCCCGTACAGTATACAGAACAGCATAGAGTATACAGAATACACCCCATACAGTATACAGAACATTGTACAGTATGCAGAACATTGTACAGTATACAGACCCTGTACAGTATACAGAACCCTGTACAGTATACAGAACCCCGTACAGTATACAGAACAGCATACAGTATACAGAACCCCATACAGTATACAGAACAGTGTACAGTATACAGAACAGTGTACAGATACAGAACACCGTACAATATACAGAACAGTGTACATTATACAGAACAGCAAACAGTATACAGAACAGCGTACAGTATACCGAACAGCGTACAGTATACGGAACAGCATACAGTATACGGAACAGCGTAGAGTATACAGACAGCATTCAGTATACAGAACAGCGTACAGTATACAGAACAGCGTACAGTATACAGAAGCGTACAGTATACAGAACAGTGTACAGAACCTCGTACAGTATACAGAACAAGTGTAGATTATACAGAACCTCATGCAGTATACAGAACAGTGTACAGTATACAGAACCCCGTACAGTATACAGCACCCCGTACAGTATACAGAACACTGTACCAATAATCCTGTCCAATAATGATGGTCAGCTTTCAGCGTCTGATACTGCTATTGAATTCAATAGGCTCTTCTCATCCATTGGGTCATCCCTTGCCAATGATATTCCATCTTCCAGTACTAATGTTCAGGACTATCTAATGTTCAGTAACTACCCACAGTCTCTGTACCTAACGGCCGCTAATTCCACTGATGTAAATGAGGGGATCCTTTCCCTTAAGACCAAGTCTAGTGCCCTTGCTGAGATACCAACTCTAATATACAAAAAAGCCTCCAGATCTTTAGCCCCTTCTATTGCATTGCTCTACAACATGTCACTTGAACTCCAAACTTTTCCAGATATTCAAAAAAAAAAAACGAGAGTAACCCCAGTCCATAAATGTGGTGATCTCACTGATGTCAACAACTTCAGACCTATATCAATTCTGCCAAACTTGTCTCAAATATTTGAAAAACTATCTACAAGCAGCTTTACTCTTATCTAGCTAAACACAATATACTTAGCTCCTGTTAATATGGCTTCAGACTCTCCAAAAAAGCATTAACGATGCACTTATTAGTATGATTAACTTGATACATGCAGCTCTTGATAAAAATGAGTACCCTGTTGGGTTATTTGTGGACCTACGTAAAGCTTTTGACACTGTCAACCACCAAAACCTTCTTCTTAAATTATATCAATGGAGTTAGAGGTCACTTCCTGCAATACCTTCAATCTTACAATACTGACAGGCTTCAGTATGTTTCTGTGAATAATTCAATTTCTCCCACCCTACCCATCAACATTGGTGTTCCTCAGGGCAGCATACTTGGCCCTCTCCTCTTCTCATCTACATTAATGACCTTCCAAATGCCTCCCAACACCTCAAACCAATTCTATTTGATGAGGACACACCCTTCATTTTCTCCAGTCCTGACCTTCTTGCTCTAAATGTCACAGTGAATACTGAACTAATAAAGTCCATCTCT
The DNA here is from genome assembly GCA_020271785.1 of Procambarus virginalis. NCBI lineage: Eukaryota > Metazoa > Arthropoda > Malacostraca > Decapoda > Cambaridae > Procambarus > Procambarus virginalis. The sequence goes on along the minus strand of WNGS01025126.1, from coordinate 222,313 downwards.
GGCTAACTGCCAACAAACTCACTCTCAACATTGACAAAACTTTCTATATTTTGTTTGGCAATAAATCCTCAAATTAAATTAATCTCAGGATAAACAATATCCAAATTTGTAACAAAGTAGATCGCAAATTCCTTGGTGTTCTCATAGATAACAAGCCGAATTTCCAGGGACACATTCTAATATATCAAAAAAAAGTTTCTAAAACTGTTGGCATTCTTTCTAAGATTAGATACCTCGCCATGGCCTGGTGATGCTCTATTACTCTCTTATCTATCCTTATCTCAATTATGGTCTCTGTGCTTGGGGTTCTACTACACAAAATCATTTACGCCCTCTAATTATTCAACACAAAGCTGCTATTAGAACAATATCTAACTCTGGCCCCAGACATCACTCGGTACCCTTACTCAAATCTTTAAATATGATAGAAATTAAGTCACTGCACATCCTCTCATGTGTACTCAATATATTTAAAACTCTGAACTGCAATGTCAATCCTGAACATAGAAGCTTCCTAGAAGGTTGTAACAGAACTCATGGGCATCACACCAAAAACAAATACCTATTTGATATTCCAGAGTGCGACTTAGCCAAACTAGAAATGCTCTACAATTCAAGGGACCCAGAATGTGAATGACCTTCCCAATCATGTCAAAGACTGTACCTCCCTCAACCAGTTTAAAAGTAAAACCAAGTACTACCCAATTAATTCCATGTAACCTCAGATCACAACTTAATTGAAGTTATGACAACATGGGAAATAGACCTTCAAACCAGTCCAGATTCCCGGTGGAGGAGATTTCAGCAAATTCAACTTCAATATAAACAGATAAACTGGGAGCAAATAAACCGGACTTCACAGAAATAACTGGGAAGAACAGCTAGGAAACGCGAACCTGAACCAGTGCCTGGAAAAAAATAAGCTCAGTAGCACTAGAATATGTACAAACCGCATCCCCCTAAGAAAAAAGAGAAGAGATGCAGATTGGAACGAGAACGTCGTTCCCTATATAGGCGAAGAAAACGAATCGCGGTACAACTTGAGAGTCGCACCCTATCTCAGGAACG